>CABFOW010003247.1:54967-78631 GCA_902141385.1 Timema californicum
GCCAGGCCTCCACCGTGGTTCGGATTCCACGTTAAACTGTAGGTCCTCCATTTCATCTCACAATCACACTACCATTACACAATAGCTTAAGTGCGTATAACCCGAACGGGTAGTAAGACGCTGTGCTAATAATAATAATAATACTTTGTTTTTATTAATAAAAAAAACCATAATATGTTTAATTTCTAGATCTATTTTATAACTGTACCAGTGTTCATACGGATTAAGGTGTCAAGCACGCAAAATACTAGATTGCCTGTGACCGAGAGGATCAGGTTCAAATATACTGGGGATGCTAATAAGTGACGTTTCCTCCAAGCTACTCTCACAATAACAGCTCCTATAGTGAGTATTTTGCCTTGGACGTGGGGAATTTTAAATATTTTACACACCCGCTCCAATGGCCGTGTGATCTTACGCGCTACTCTCGTGTTGGGCTGGACTGCTGAAGACGGGGAGATCAGGGCTCGTTCCCAGTCGGGTGCAATGAGGGTGGTTTTCCCTAAATTGTTTTCCACTTTCCTTGCACGCAAATGTGGATGCACTTCCTCTCAATTAAATCTTCTTAATCCCTAAACCATTAGTTTAATTAGTTCATAGGCGTATAATCCGAACGGGTAGTAAGACGCGGTGCTAAAAAAGAAAAAGAAATGATCTTATAAAAATTGGTATAATGTTGTAACTGAAAAGTTTGCATTGATTTGAACTCTATATTTGTTACATCCCCTATTTTTAAATGATTAAAGGCTAGTACTGTGCCCAATACATGTTACTCTTTATACAATAACAAATTAATTTTAACGAAGTGGTTTGCAATAAGTCTAATATAATTGTTTTATTTTGTACCTATAAAAAGTAAATGAGTTTTACAAATTACACTCACTAATATTGATTTTTGGCAAAAATACTTATATGTTATTTTCCTATACATACTTATCTATCCACATATGTATGTTAAAGGGAAGCCTTACTAAAACTAAACCACTCGATTTTAGCTATGGCCAAGAGTAACCTTGATGGTATTCTATTGTTTCAAATGGCAACACTATCAAGGCCTATACAAAACTGTAATTTTAATCAATTATTACGGTTGTCCAGATTTCACTAATTTTATCAACGCTAGTTTTTATGAATCATCTTTCCTGTTGGGGGTTCCCACATTTATCCAGAAAGGTTCGTTTTACGCCAATCTCTCTCCCCCTCCAATACACCAATGTTCGGGCAAGATAAAACACATCTAGAAAGACTCGCAAAGAAAACTTTATAAAGGCGTTGTGAAATTGGTTTAAATCATCTCGTGTTAATATTTCGCTTAGGAGATTAATGAAATATATGTTATTTAGGTTTCAAATAAAAATAGGGTGAAGCAGGGGAATTCCCTCTCACCACTACTATTTGTAATGGTAATGGAAATGGTCACGAGTAAATTGGCTTAAAAACTCGGTAGGGAGAAAATGAAAACCATGATGTTTGCTGATGAGACTTGGTGATATGGAGGGAGAATGAAGAGGAAATACAATAACAGTTACAGGAATGGAACGAGGAAGTAAAAGAGTGTGGAATGAAATTGGTCATGACAAAGTGTGAAGTGATGATAATGACAAGAAAAAAGATAAGGTCTAGTAAAGTTATAAAGTTGGATGGAGTAGAGCTGAGAAAAGACAGAACGTAAAATATCTTGGGAGCATGATTGAAGCGAAAGGTGGAAGTAAAGATGATTTAATAAGAAGGCAGAAGGGAGAGTTGTTCTATAGGTGTGTAAGAGACCTGTTATGGAGAAGAGAAGTGTTCTTGAAGTATAAAGAAGTGTCGTACAGGGAGTACTTTGTACCCATTTTCACATATGCAGCAGAAACATGAACAGTATATGTAAGAAAGATTAGGAAAATGAAGGTCATGGAAATGAAGTTTGTGAGGAATATGTTAGCTGTCACGAGGAGAAACAAGATTAGGAATGTCCGGTAAAGAGTAGGGATACAGGGAGTAGATGAGATAGTAGAGGAAACAAGAATGAGATGGTATGGGCAGGTAATGAGGACGGAGGAGAGGATGACAAAGAAAATGTCGGAAAGGAAATATATAGGAAAAGGGCAGCAAGGTAAGTAAAGAAAGAGATGGAAGGAGGAGCAGATACCAGTGTACAAATGAGAGGGAAAGCAATTGAAGGAGGAAGAATGGTGGAAGGATAGAGGAAGGTGGAGATATTTTACTAAACTGACCCAGCCGCAGGCTGGAAACAGTTGTTGTTGTTGATGATGATTATGATATTTAGAGCTCTTAATTTCCGAGTCATATCCTTTGCTGAAACCATATCTCTAAGAATTAACCCGCCTCGGTGGCGTAGTTGGCTAACGCGCTTGTCGTGTTGAACTAGATCGCTGAGGACGGGGAGATCGAGGTTTCGAATCTCGGTCGGGTGAACTGGGGGTGGTTTTTCCTAAATAGTTTTCCAATCTTCCTCCACGCAAATGCGGGTTCACTTCCTCTAATTAAACCTCCCCAATTCCTAATCCATTAGAGTAATTAGTACTCAAAGCGTATAACCCGAACGGGTAGTAAGACGCGGTGCTAAATATTATTATTATTCTAAGAATTACGTTAACTTATATTTTATTTAAAAAAAACTTTAATGAACCATAGACCAGGTATAGACCATAAATTAATTGGTTGAAATAAAAATAGGTAAATAAGTTATACTATTGTAACATTAATATAGTCCAAATAATCAACAACAATATAGTACCTTTCAAACTAATTTAAATTGCACACATTTCCATCACCTTAAATTTCTTGAAGACCAACAAAAGACGACGATTCTTCAAGTTTTACTCAAATACTCGCATTATTTGTATTTTATTAAGATAGTGATTGTAAACTAAATCATATAAATAGAGTAAATTGCATAACATTATAATATATAAAATACTTGTATTCTTAAGAACGACATCAACTAATTTATTTTAAAAAACACGAATTAAAACCATGACAATAAATTATTATCGATTACAAATAAATATCAAATTGTTGAGTATTGAGCGAGGGAGGGCCTCTCTGTCAACCACGTTTCAAGCATTTGATTTAAAAAGGGTAAGGGGTTGGGCAGTAAAGAACACACACACAAAACTTTTCGAAAGGATCCATAATGAAGGAGCAAAATCGTATAAGCCAATTAACAAATGGTTTGAAGTTATATCCTGACCTTCTCACACTTAGTAAACACAATAAACCACAAGCTCTCAATCGTTTACAATATGTGCACCAATAAATTCTATCTGTAAATTTCGCTCCACACCCACCCATTCACCCACTTTATTCACAAAATAAAAAATATACTGATAAGCTTACTATTATTAATACAATATCCAAATAATTTTTTCCTGGTCGCCCAACATTGTTCATTATTTTATAGCTAAGAGCTTTTCTAAGACAGTAATAATATAATATAATATAAACTTTAAGAGGGTTTGGGGTTTCCTCCATGTGTACCACACTTTGACTGAAATATGTCAATAATTCGGGATACATTAATCACAATCTATGAGCCGCTTCGGGTGACCTGGCGGTCTAGGGGTAAGGTGTCAGACTTCTGTGCTGGCGGCCGGGATTCAATCCTTGGTCCCGGCATAGATGTATCTGATTACCAAACCCTTCCTTCACCTCTGACAAGACATCTTGTGAATGTGAGTAGTGCCAGGCCTCCACCGTGGTTCGGATTCCACGTTAAACTGTAGGTCCTCCATTTAATATCACAATCACCCTACCATTACACATTAGCGTAAGTGCGTATAACCCGAACGGGTTGTAAGACGCGGTGCTAATAATAATGAGCCTCTTCGGTGGTTGCATGGTCTAAGTCGTTACTCTCGCAGTAGACTAAACTGCCAATGACGGGAAGACCAAGGTTCGAACCTTGTTCAGGTGTACTGAGTTTTTTTTTCCGAAATAATTTTACACTCTCTCCCTCCAAGCAAATGTGGCTACACTTCCTACAAATATAACCTTCCCAATCTCTAAAACAATTATCGTAATTAGTATATAAGTATGGTAAGCAGCCAACCGAGCGCGGCAAGAAGGGGGAGAGGGGACGGGCAAACCACGTTGCGCGCGGTCCCAAAGATAAGGGACGAACTAGACACAAGGCACACACTCGCTGCTTTATTTCCTCTAAGCCTCTGTAGATTTAAGGAGACATGGATATAGACCATTTACTTACATTCCGCATTTAAAGTTAAGACAGACTCGAATTTAGAATAATTTTATTCTAAATTCAAATCTTTCTTAGCTTTAAATTTATGTTACTCCTTTACTAAAATTATAAACATAATAGTTCAAAAGTTTTTTTTTTCTTGATCAGGTTTCAATAACTTATATTTTTGTTTTTCATCGGGCATTAACTAAGCTATTTGTAGTAAATTTGGACATGTACGCTATATCTTAAAGGTTTAAACAATATTTAAAATAAAAAAAATATATATATTTTTAATAACTGAACACGTTTATATTTAATATTCAAAAATGGAAAGATTTCAGTTTTTAATATTGTAGTTATAATAAATTTTCAAATTGTGTTGCTGGTGATGTACGCCTAACCTTAGCATACGAATTGTCTAGCTATTGCAGTAATAGTTAAACACTTATCCGCTAGTACACTGGTATCAAACTTAGTTTATATTCTGGCTAGTAGAGAGCTCTCAAACACAATATGTAGTTTAAAAGTATCCCGCCAGATATCTCGCTTAAAAAGTACTATTAGAATAACCTAGATATAATGAGAACTCGCGGTATGCCATTGTGGGGGTATGACATCAGAGTCTACAATGTAATCTTATGAAGAAAGTGGAATTTTAAAAATTAATCAAGTCCATTTGTACTATTAAATAAATTATAAATCAACCATTTATGAAATCAGAATAGCTTTAACATCACAAAAATTAAGAGGAAAGTTTTGTAAAATTGTACAACTCTTAGTAACTTCTAATAAAAAAAATCGTAATCTTTGGCGGGAATTCAAATTTAAGAGACCTTAAAAACTAACGTTTAGGCAATATAAAGTGACAATTTATATTACCAAAACATTAGCTATTATTAAACATATTATTACAGAATTAATTAATATATAAATTATACATAATATTTATATATATATTATAAATTATATATAATATATATACCTATATTGTATATATAATATATATATTTATAATAAATATTTTTATGATATAATTTTAATCATATTATATAATTTTTATGATAAAATTATATATATTATAATATAGTTATTATATAATTTTTAATAAACTTCATAGCTTTTGTTTTTTATTCAAAAATTATTAAAAATAAGCACACTTGAAACATTATGAAAAAAATCTGCTTCGGTGGCCGCATGGTCTCAGGCATTACTCTCACTATAAACTAGAATGTCGATGCCAGGAAGATTTGGATTGAGTTAGAATCCCAGTTGGGTGTATAGAGGGTGGTTTTCCACTTTCTCTCCACTCAAATGCAGGTACACTTACTCATTTCATTTTTCCTCGTCCTTAACTCATTACCCTAATTAGTATATATATGCATAACCTTAACAGGTGGCAATATGTGGTGCTAAATATATATATATATATATATAAATAAATTCAAATCGATATAATATTAATAGCACCTAAATTTAAAAATGAACAAGTTTATTTATTTTGTTGCGAAATATTTTGATAACCAGTTAGAATTTGATGAAGCATCAAAGAAAAATAGCTCATAAAAAAATTAAAAGATAAATATAAAATAACACATGAATAAATAAATAAAACTAAGTTGCAGACCAATATTATCATAATGTTAAGCTATGAAGTAAACAAAACAAAAGCCAGTACACCTTCAAAATGGCGGTCAAACTTCTTTTTTTTCTTGCTGGTTTGGATATTACCACCGCCATAAGACGGAACGGCTAGCGAGTACTCTTCTAGGAACGCAGAAACGCATCTAGGTTACTCTAGTACTATAACCTGTCACTCAGAACAATCTGTTTTGACTTTTGAGGACGTCTTTAAACCTGGCAGTCGATAATCTATAACAGTCTCTGTTATGTCCATGATAGCTTTTATATAGAAGTAAGTCAATTAACTAAAACTCTGGAGCTTTTAATAGAATAGTCTTCCACAACCTAATAACCATTTTATTCTAGTGGAAAACAATTCAATGGTTGGCAACGTAAGAACTTCATAATGGAATAAAATTATTATTACTCAAAATTACACTTTCAGAGAGTACTACAAGCCAACATTAGTTCAAGTAGTTAAAAAGTACTGCCAAAACGTGGTAGATCGCAGCAAATTGCGGAAAGCTATAGCAATTAAAATTATGTAAAAGTCATTAAAGAGAATTATTTAAGATGTAATTTCTTAAAGATAAAATAGAATATCTCATATCATGAATAATAATAATTATTGTTATAAATATATTTATGAGAAACTAACATTTTAGGACGGGCAACTTTTCAAGGACACAATAACGTTACTAAAATGAAATTGCATAATATGCATTTGATAACAATTTATAAAATTATGTTTTATAATATTTTAAATAGATGCGGATAAAAATAACGTATATGGTGAATTGGCTATAAAAGTGTGGCGAATTGGCTATAAAAGTGTGGTGATTTGGCTATAAAAGTGTGGCGAATTAGCTATAAAAGTGTGGTGAATTGGCTATAAATGTGTGGCGAATTGGCTATAAAAGTGTGGTGAATTGGCTATAAATGTGTGGTGAATTGGCTATAAAAGTGTGGCGAATTTGAGCTTGACAGCTCTCACAGTAAAATAAACTTTTTCCCGGCGGCATCTACTGGTTGTAACTTGATATTTCCTGCATATTATTGGAAGAGTTCCATTTTCTGAATGAATCATTGACGCAACACTACCATCCAATACCCTCCTCAACTACGTTTCCCAACTATTTGTTTCATATCTGCCTTCATACAAAAGGATTGTTAAATTTCGCATTAAATTATCTTTATATTTTCAATCTGAACAATTTTCACCATCTGCGTCTGAGACAGTTGTAACCGAGTAGTCAAAGTATATGTCTTTAATAAACTTTTCCAAACAGTGTATGTTATTTTAAATGTTAACGTAGAACCCAAACGGATAATAAGGCGCGGTGTTAAATATATATATATTTATTTATATTTTCAATTTTCACACGATGTGGCGAATTTCACTTCTCATTCGCCACACCAGGCAGGACAATACATGCTGCTCCGTGGGGGATCCATTTGAAGAGCTACATGTGCTGATGTAGTGGCTACACAGTGCATCGCAATTTAATATGCTGGGGAGTAGAATTCGTAATTTGGTTGTTTTATGTTTTCATAGCTTTTTACTTTTTATGATGAATATGGAGTATTTTTACAGTGAACATGTAAACTCTAGAAGTAGAAAAATCGCTTTATTTTTTGCAATACAAAAGGTGACCGAATATAAAAATTTGAAATTTTAAACTATAATGTTGGTAAAAGTGTGCACTGAATAAAACACAAATTGTGGTCAAGTGCAAAAGAAATGTATTTGATTAAATCGATCAATTCAATCCAATTGAATCACAAAATATTATTTTAAAGACAAATCATTAATCATACATGGATAATTCTATTTCACTTTAATAATAATAGTAAAATAATAATGACCTCCTTTGGTGGCCACATGGTCCAAGGCGCTACTTTCACAATAGACTAGACTGCCGATGATGGGGAGATCGAGGTTCGAATCTCAGTCAGGCGTACTGAAGGTGTTTAGAAAAAATGTTTTCTACTCTCCCTCCAAGCAAATGTGAGTACATTTCCTATGAATATAACCTTCTGCATCCCTAACTAAAAAATTAGCGAATAGTATGATTTGGTAGGAAGAACATTAGAAGTTGTTTACTAAAGTTACTAAAACAATTTTAATACATTCATACACTTGTAGCTGTCATTTTTAATATATATTATCAATAACTATAGAATACCACAAATAAAACAGTTAAATGTTATCAATGTTAGCCGCAAAACAATACGTTAGAATTTTCTCTACTGTTCTTCAAACCAAAATCAGGGCACATATAAACGTATAATCCGAACGTGTAATAAGACGCAGCGGTAAAAATTAAAAAAATTAACAGTTGGAGGTTTTTAAAACTATCCACTAAATAAACAACTAAATATCTAATTAAATACTGTGGCATTTGATCAAGAATATATTATGTACGGAACCATACCCAGAAATTTATTTTTTTGATTTTGGAGGAATGGTTGTTTCTTTTCGGCATTTCGTGAAGAAGTTACTCAACAATAATTGCAAAGAATTTTAAAATGCACCATTCCTTGACAGATTTTAGATCATTTGAACTCACATTTACAATTTAGGAATATCGTTAAAATTGAATTTGATAAAAACATATTTATAAACTACTCTCAGTATAACTGACAAGTATTCAAACCCCTATTTCCCAGCCATGGGCAATTCGGTATATTGCGAGGGTGACGCCTCAACACACAAAGAAGTGGTCGAGGATGGTGCATTTATGTAACTGCTAAATATTTCCCAAACCCTTTGCAATCTTATTTTATCCGAAAATATTTGGTTGGTGGTTGAAGCATCGTAGCCGGTAAGTTTTCGCTACCTAGTGTAACCATTGCTCACGAGATGTCGCCCTAAGCGCCGATATCTTCCTTCTAGAATAGTAAAAGACCTGTCTGGAACTAACGACTTTGCGGCTCCGCTCATGCGCAGTGACGTCAGGTGAAATGAGTCAGTCTGTGCATGGCGAAAGAATGGACGTTGACATTCCTATAGTGTAAAATAATATGTTTTCTGTAAGGGTGTGATACTCCGAAGCTTTTATTTGGTGTTCTACAACAAGGATCCCATATTTCAAGGTAAGACTTATTTATCGATTTTCTTCAAAGCTTCTAAATTTCGTCCCGTAAGGTTAATGCAATGTTCTTGTTTATCCAGTGCAAAGTGTATCACATACCTTCGCCCCCTAATTCTCTATCGATACCGGAACTCAGGTGTTCAATGAAAACTACAGCAAATTAGTGTTAAAACATTAAACATGATTGTCACACGTTACATAACCTATACCCTGATTACAATGTGTGTATTGGCTCACCAGGTAGGTCACGTCTGGTTTTTAATAATTGTTAACTTATATTTCTTGCGTTGAGTGTCGAATCTAGTACCCAGGTTGTTATAATAAAAACATAAGGCTCTTAAATATTATAACGTGTATTGTCAAGATCAACTTAGCTTATTCTGATACTACAGTAAGTGATTCCTTTAAAGGGTTTTTTAGGTCCTAGTACTGTAGTATTTATACCAACGTGACCACGCTAAAATTATGTTTTGACAAAAATCTTATTTGTTTTTCCTTTCACGCCGCGTCTTATTTAGGTTCCGTTTGGGTATTACACACCTACATAAATTACACTAATGGGAAAGGGATGATGACTAGGGGAGGGGGGGGTCTTAAGAGGAAATGTACCCGCATTTGCGTGGAGAGAGTGGGGAAATAAAATAGGTAAAAACACCCTAAGTACACCCGATTGGGATTCTAACCCCGACTTTCCCGCCAACCCAGCGATCGAGTGTCATGTGAGTGTAACTCCTTAAACTGTTCGACTACCAGTGTGGATATTGAAATTTTTGCTAAACAATCTCCATTTTCCTCGTTTTTATTTTATAATCATGTATTTAACTTATTTTTATAAATATGAGTTATCTGAGTGAATGACTTACAAACTAAACTCAGGCATTAGAGCCATTAACTTTTAAATATGAAGCGAAGCTTGAAAATGTAAAGCTAAGTCGAAGCCGAAGGTTTTTCATTGTTGTCACATGACACTACGTTTAATTGTAAATCTCTCAATACCCGCCCTAGTGGTCATATGGTCTAAGACGTCGCTCTCACGTTAGACTGGCCTACTAACGACGGGGATATCTAGGTTTGAATCCCTGTCACCCCCTTAAATGTTTTCCCACTCTCTTTCACACGTGAATGCGCTTAAATTACCTGTATAATGCTCCCTCCCTCATCCTTACCCCATTAGATTAATTATCATGCGTGCGTACAACCTGAACAGGTAGTAAAACTCGACAGCCAGGCAAAGAAAAATTAGAGAAAAACCCAACGCAGATATATCTGAATTCATGCATTAATATGTTTTAAGATGTCAATTAATCATTAGTTGGTGTTAAAATACTGTTTAGTAACTATTCTAAAGTGATTAGGCTTACATGTTGAAATATTCCATATTTAATTAGATATTTAAAATATCGATACAATCTGCGATTGTTCATGGTACATCGAAGTTTTCATTGTCTTCAAAAAAAAATGTCTAAGATGCGAAAGTTATTTTGGGTGTCCAAGTCGAGGAAGTAGATTTTACTCTGAACTTGGATATATCAGCAGTTGAATCATCTTTTCAAAGTAACCTCATTTCCAACTGCAATGTATTTGCTTTCATCTACTTATTTTAAAAGATTAAACAATAAGTATTCTTTATTATTACTTTATTTAAAAAAATTTTTTCTATTTTAATCAGGGTTGGTGGAAATTGGGACCGAGGGGATAAGGGGGGCATTCCCTCTCCCTCGGAAATAAATCTGCCTCCCCCCTTCTTCTTATAATATATTTCAAATCCTCTGATATTCTCGAATATGAAGCTGAAGGATGACCTTGAATAAAACTCTAAATGATTCCTAGATGCATTCAACTATATAAATTTTCCGGCGAAGACCACTTCTAGAGCTCCTAGAGGCATCTTGAACAGGAAAAAAAAAAGTGAGGAGCACTCTAAATGGTTTATAGAGGCATACATATGTCAAAAATTTCCCGAAGGAGGTCAACTCCATAAAAAGCTTTTAAACGAGTCTATTTAAATGTGAAAAACATGAAAAGGTACTAAAACGCAGTGATTAAAGAAAAGGTTTTCATCTTAAGCTCAAAATCCTAAAATCATTTGTGCTTTTCTTTGGCTTTATTCTTTTTAAACCTTTTAAATTCTCGTCTAGTTGAAAACATTTCACTTAAATTCCATTTAGATAATTAGATACATTATTATATTATTTTATAACAGTTTAGTATTATTTTGCTCCTTAAAAATATGAACATTTAATTATTATTTTTTTATTTGTTAAGCTTTATTAAATGCCACCACTTGCTATGAACTACTTTACTATCTGCATAGCATAATGTGGACTATCCATTTTAATAAAGGGGCGTTCAAGTATTACGTAAGAACATTTTTGGCCATTTTTAACCCCTCCCCCTTCTTGTAAGCAAAAATAAGCAAATGTGCTTGACCCCCCCCCCTCCTTTCCCCTCTTACTTACATAAGATTTATAAACCTTAATATTGCGAAATAATTGACAATTATTAACACTGCTATACAAGTAATTTAACTTTATTAAACAGGTGCAATTAAAACAAGTTATAACACTATAAAAGTTTAAAATTTCAATTTACTCTAAATTGACATTATAAAAAAAGTGTTATTGAATACATAACTATTATTATTAGCACCGCGTCTTACTACCCGTTCGGGTTATACGCACTTACGCTAATGTGTAATGATAGGGTGATTGTGAGATGAAATGGAGGACCTACAGATTAACGTGGAATCCGAACCACGGTGGAGGCCTGGCATTCCCCACATTCACAAGATGTCTTGTTAGAGGTGAAGGAAGGGTTTGGTAATCAGTACATGACTATTATATTTATTAAAAAAAACACCCTAAACTCCATTTAATCCGATGACCAAGGTCCTTGAATCCACGTTTCAACACTTACAATTATTGTGTTTCTATTTGAGGGGGGGGTGGGGGGCCTAGGTCACTCCATATTTGGATTACTTCTGTAAGCTTCTCCACTTCTTCCTCGTTTAGCTCCTCAGCATCTTCATTGCTGCCCAAAACTGACCGAAGTCCAAGTGGCTTGCAAAGCGCCCTCCCTCAATTTTGCCCGTTTTTCTCTGTCTGCACTGTTCTGACGCCCCTCCTCCCTTCGACCCTTTTCGCAAAAAATAAGCAAAGCTCTAACCCCCGCCCTTCCCTAAGGTGCTTACGTAATACTTGAACGTCCCCTAATAAAAAAAATCACATAAAATGTAAAAATTCGAACGAAATCGAATCCCAGTCTCCTGATTCCAAGACCGATATGATACTTTGTTCGGACAGAATTAATTCGTGGTAGAATTGGGAGCTATTTCTTTTCCATTAAGTTGGCTGTAATTACATTTGCCCGATAGCTACATACAATTCTTGGTCGTTTAGTTAATTTACAGTTTAATTATCTTGATAAAGTCTGTTTCTACTCGGATCAACAGTTAAATTCGAATAAAAATGTCACATAAAACAGCGGGTTTTAAATGGCAACTTTTCAAAGGCTCATGGCTAAAGGTTGAAATAGAGCTTTTTATGTTGTTTATACCCCTGCATCCTACTAACCTTCTAGACCAGAGGTCGGCAACCTACGGCACGCGCGCCAATAGTGGCACGACGAACAATTTTCAATGTCACCCTGAACGATTTGAATAAAAATAATATAAAACCTTTATTCTAAATTAAAACCATTGATGTGAGTAGTAGTTTTAAAAACATGTTTTATGTTTAAATGATTCAAATTGTTTTGTTTCAAAATTTCAAACTAATATTTTCAAAACTTAAATTTTGCTTAACACATTTATAACTTGTATTTATTCCGATTTTTATTGAAATATTAAATATTCAAGAAACAATCGTTATTTAATGTATTCGATTTAGAATCAAGCGGTTACATTTATATTTCACAAGATTAACTTAAAATTTGTTTTAATAGTTGTATTAATTAACTAGTATAAACATATAAACGATTTGGGTGAACTTAGGTTGGTTGGCACGCTGGGCAACTTTGCAATATTACTTCGGCGTAGCACTACTAAAATGTTGCCGACACCGGGTCTAGACAAGCGTTTTACAACCGGAGTTGGGGAGATGTATATTCCATTCACGATAGGCTTTTACCTGGATGACAGTTCGAAAATCATATGTTTAGGTTTTGGGTTGCCAACACTTGTAAAAGATCACAGTTTTGTTATAAACTTAAAGATCTTTAATTACCTGTTATATATTACATTTAAAATAACGTAAACTCAAGTTTTCTCATACTATTTCATTTTTTTAAATAATTTCTTTTTGTCCAACTCGAAACAATATTTTACACATAATTAAAAGTACTTATTTTTAGTTTTGGAACGTTAGTGATTTTGTGTAATATAGTGCATACATCAATACCTTTTAATACAGGCATCGTATTTACTTGGAAAAGAGAAAATTGTTGTCATTTTTCTTACATACAATACATGATTTTATGATTATTTTATCGTATTTTGAAATATTTAACCGAATAGAGTATTTTCATCAACTGCGTGTCCGCATCATTGTAAAAAAACTTGTTTACCGTTATGTTCAATCATATGGTTTAGATTCGTCAGTCGCCATTTTGAGTCAATGTTCGTTATAAGTTTTTGTGAAAGTGGTGTGAATATTTTTTTAAGTGGAATAAAACGATAAATACACTTTGTGTCCGACATAAAATAAATATATAAATAATATTGGCCTAAATTACTGTGGTTAACTATCACATTAATATATTACCATCTGTTTTCATTACAGTCATCCAAAGTGATAGATGTCAGCTGTTGGCGTAGGGNGAAGAGAAAAAAGTAAGAATAGATATTGTTAAATCCATTATCAACATTGATTTTTAAAAATTACAAAATTATTAGAATTTCAGTTATTGGACTCTTAAACGCAATCTAAACGCACAATTTTATAGTGATAAAATATTTCCTTAAAAAAAACTAATGGTGCCGTTTGTTCAGGGGGCCGTGAGTTGAAAAATGTTAAATATTCGTGGTATAGAGTATAGATTATACTCACTCGATTATAGTCCAATTTTCATAGGAAGAACAGCTTAGGAAAACAAAAAAAATCAAGCCAACATTATATTATGATTATTATTTTAAAGGTAATGATCATAGCTTTCAAAAGTGACAATTGCAGATCACACGAATTGACGTATGAATATATTACAATAATTATTGTTTCAATGATGTTGGTAACTGTTAAATTCTGTACTTCCTAACAGAATCCTACTATATGTTAATAGTACCCACTTCAGTGGCCACATGGTCTAAGGCACTGGTCCTCAATTATTACTTCTCACCAAGGGCCACATTTACATACACTCAAAACAAAAACTAAGTACCTCATAATATTATAAACATTATTTTTTTATCCTAAAATTTATAAAAGCTAATATTGGCATATATATACATATATATATGTACACACACACACACACATATATATATATATATATAAAGTTAAGACAGCAATGTTGGATTACATATTCAGATTAATTATTTACCTCGGACCAGACTGACCTCCTTCGCGGGCCACCTGTTGAAAACCCTCACAATAGACTAGATTGCCGATGACGGGGAGATTAGGGCTCTAATCTCGGTCGGGTATACTGAGGGTGATTTTTCCAACATAGTTTTCCACTCTCCCTTCACGTAAATGCCGGTACACTGCCTCTAAAATGGAACCTTAATCATCCTTAAAACCCATTAGTGTAATTAGTATATAGGCGTCTAATCCAAAGGGGTAATAAGACGCGGCGCTAAAAAAAATTATATTAAAGGGGTAGGGATGAAGAAGTTTATAGAATAAATGTACCCACATT
This sequence comes from Timema californicum, assembly GCA_902141385.1. NCBI lineage: Eukaryota > Metazoa > Arthropoda > Insecta > Phasmatodea > Timematidae > Timema > Timema californicum. The sequence continues at coordinate 69,725 of CABFOW010003247.1, forward strand.
CACGTGGAGGGAGAGGGCAAAATCAATTAGGAAAACATACCTTTTAGTATACCTAGCTGAGATTCATACCCGTGCATCTCCATCACCGGTAAACCAAACTATAGGAGCACGACGTTTATCTTACGTTCCCAAAGATGCGGTTAGCTATTTATTTTAAAAGTAATTACCTTTATCCGCACCGGTGTAAAATATAAAGCACTGGAGATGTAATTCTTGTGGGCTAGATTTTAAAAGGACACCAATTCGATATTCAAAAGGTAAAAATTAAAATGGTTCCTAAAACTCCACATAGGAAAAAAACAACAGAAATAATATCGTTGCTACATTATAAGTCTATGCTCCTGCCCCAAAAGTAAATTTCTAAAGGCGCCACTGATTTATTGTCCCTTTATTCCATAGATAAACTCTACCTTTTGTCCGAGTGAATAGCTTCTAAGCTCTTTGCCGAGAGTGGGGCTTCTTAGAAGTGTTGAAACGGTTACAGACCGTTTTGCATAATCTACCTCAGCTTACTTTGGGAGGCCAAACTAGGTCTAGACGTTTGTGGCGCCTCCTAGATGATTAAGCTACTCATATTTACAGAGATTCCAGGAAATAACCAGTCTGGAGAAAGTTTCACTTGTCTCAACTCAAATGATCGGTTATGAAACAGAATTGAATTTACATATTATGGAGTCAACTCTGCTACAGTAAATCGTAGCGAAGATTTAAACATGCGAAGCCAAAGTTGAAGTTGAGGTTTTTTGTTGTTACTTAAGGTGATTAATCCTTTTCATTTGGCGTGGAAATGCAGAGCCATGAGAACAACGGTTATCTTCAAGAATGTTTTATTGTTTGTCAATTTTCTTATCGGAAACAGTTTGTTCAAGAATAGAAACCTGTTTATTAAGTTAAACTTGTTATATACACTCTATAATTTCAACATTGATAAAATATCGATAAAATTGACATTTTTCAATAGAAAACTGCTGGCTTCATAACAAAAAATAAGTAAATGTAACAATTAATAAACATCAATACATTATCTTAGAAGGAGTGTTAAAAATATTAACGTAAAAATTTCACTCATTCTCGAGAAAAAACTGCTATTTACAAACGTATGATTTTTCCGCAAGACCTGTCTGGTAGATAACACCATCTACGGTTTCCACGATTCATCTGTTCTTGTTGGCGCGGAAGGATACTTTGGTTGGTTGTGAAGCCACGCCACGCCTTTTACCCTCCCGCCCACCACCCCACAAAATTGGTTTTAGTCTAGCAATCGACAGGGTCAACGGCCTTAAAGCTACTTTTAATTTTTAAATGACCATTAAGTGCAGCTAGGTAAAAAGAAAGGTTTTAATAAAAGATAAAGCGCATTATATTATTTTATGCTGACATATATGAATTTATCTATGCTTACGTTCTTTTATGACATTTAATCACTAGTGGGTGGTGCCTCGTGGTGTAGTGATCACTGCACTTGGCTACGAGCTTAGGAGTCCCGGGCTCCATTCTCGGCTGGTACCTCTGGTTTATTCTTCCCTTGATTACCCCAACGGTCACCAGGGTTTTGTTAGTTAGACTTAAGATCATAACTCCACACCTTCATAACCACTATCATCACATCATCTCTTAGCGGGTATGACGTGTAGACAACCTCCCAAGGTGTACCCTGGACAACGTTCTGTTCCAACAGTGTCGAATATTCTACACATAAGGTGACCGAACATGGATGTCATGTCATATATGCCATACGATAAAACAAATGCAGGGTGTCCAGCGACCTGGAAAACCTGGAAAACAGGGAATTTGCTTGGTCAGGGAAAAGTCAAGGAATTTTATAAATTTTTTGGAAATTTTACATTTCGTCTGTAAAAAACCTCATATTTTGATTCACAGTAGTCAAAATAACACTTTTCTTCCAGTTAATAACCACCTGGAATCACTTTCACACCATTGTCTATGTTGAGCAGACTAATATCATTTCTCAAGGTCAACAAGTAAGTTTTGTGTCTTTCCACCCTTCTGCCACGTGTCTTTAGCCAAAGTTAAGTCATGATTATACACATGCGCAGAATTTGACTAGTCCTACATTTTAAGTAGAAGGAACTAAGAATGACTCTGTCCCACAACTATTTTATATCTTTCTTGCTTGAGGCAATCTTTTAAAGACTCGATACAATTTTACTGAAATCTATTTTTAACTTGGAATAGTTCCCTGGAGGCAGAAATTGTTTAATCCTTTTGTTGAGTGACACAACTTCAGAATGTGTATGTATCTAGAAAAAAAACCGCCCTATTTAATCTGTGATCTTAAAAAAATTATTTTCGTAATATCGATAAATAGTGGTCTGGGAAAAAGTGAATTGGATCTGGAAAACCTGGAAAAGTCAGGGAATTTAAAAATACAGTTTGACTGGACACCCTGAAATGGTGATACTATTTATCGGTTGTTCTAAACAGGATTGTAATATGTTGGTAAATGTCATATTTAGTCAAATATTTCAAAAAATTTCATAAGCTATATGTTTCTCTCTCTCTCTTTTTTTAAAAGTGTTTCGAAGATGATTGGGGGTGTCGATGAAAGCTAAGGAGATTTGACCTTAAACTTCAACGTTTGGAAGACTCTCAAGCCCTTAATGTTTTTATAGTGTATTTAAAAATACGTTACTTTTGTCAGATGTATTTAATTATTTTTTCAGCACAGCATCATATTACAATATGATTTTGAGAGGAATAAAAAGTTGACAGTTAAAAAATTCGCCAAAACTATTGTCATGTATTCATAGGTCAAGTCATACGACCTTTTTCACTTTTGATAACTATCATCATTTTCATATTTTAATTTATTCAACGTGCAATTTTTGAACCGACTGATTCTATCAGCATGCGACTTATAAACTAACGTAAATCTAGAACAGACACAACACCCAGCTCCCCTGCATTTAGATTCATCACTGTTAATAGGGAAACTCACATTTCACCAATCATACATTTTCGGCCATGTCAAGAATTGAACCCGGGACAGACCGGACCAATAGACAGACACGCTATCTACTGAGCTAAGATGTCGGACATAGATATTATCAATACCTATAGACTAACAATAACTATTGTAAAATGTATTCAATTCTGACTGCAAAACATGTTTGCCTTTTCTAAAAGGCGCTTCAAATGTCCATTTTAAGGAATCCTAGCTACGCGTTATTCGTGAGTTGAAACTTGGGCTATTTAATGCTTTAACTATCCCGATTAACCAGTTAAATGAAATACGTACACTATTAGTTTATAAAAAGAAACCACATTTATATGCGGTTTTTCACATTAGTCGTTATATAAAAACGAAATTAATGTTGGGTTATTTTTTTTAGCTTAAAAATATTGGTATGTTATAAAAAGATTAAATTATTCTATTCATATAGGATGAAAATATTTTTGTTATAAATTATACGTTATTCGTATGTGTGTTCGAAGAAAAAACGGGAAAGGGTGCATGTGCTCCAAAAACCTTGAACCCACAGGCGATGTTTCCGTACTTAATTCAGTTCTAAATTAATTACGACCAACTTTCTTGGGAAATATTAGCAACACAATGAACACATGGTATAAGGCGTCACTCTTGTATTAGATTAGACTACCGATAAGTGAGATCGGGGTTCGAATCCCAGTCGGGTGATTTTTCCTAAATGGGTTTCTATTCTTCCTCCACGCAAAGGTGGGTACACTTCCTCTAAATTCAAACCTTCCTCAAGCTTGATTTACTAGCGTAACTAGTGCATATGCTTATGGTAAAATGCGCTGCTATATATATATATATATATATATATACATATATATATATATATATATATATATAATTTATCAACACAACAACAAGCTATGACGACGTGTTTGTTATTTGGAAGTAGGGGACCCGCCTCGGTGGCGTAGTTGGCTACCGCGCTAGTCATGTTGAACTCGACTGCCGAGGACGGGGAGATCGAGGTTCGAATCTCGGTCGGGTGAACTGGGGGTGGTTTTCCCCTAAATGGTTTTCCACTCTCCCTCCACGCAAATTCGGGTTCACTTCCTCTAATTCAACCTTCCCAATTCCTAATCCATTAGCGTAATTAGTACTTAAAGCGTATAACCCGAACGAGCAGTAAGACGCGGTGCTAAATAATAAATAATAATAAATGGAAGTAGGACAAGTATAGTTTTTAGTGATATCTACGTTTGGTCAAAATCAATAAAATATTGCTCCAGTAGAAACATAAAGTTTAATTTTCTCCACACGATGACCTCAACAGTTGTTGAATATCCATCAAGGGTGTCCTTGAATTTAATGACATTTAAAAAAAAATTAATATACAAAGTTTGTCACCTAATGCCGCTATAGTCATGCCAGATATTCAACAACTGTTGATATCACCATGTGAACAAAATTAAACTTTATGTTTCTACTTGAGCAATTTTTTTTATTTATTTAGAGCAAACAAATTTTTTGTTATAAAAACTGCGAAAACACCGCCCTCAACTCACGTTCCCTACAATACAGACACATGCGCAGAAGAGAGACATTAACGAATTGAACACCGATTTCCTTGTCTTTCAAAGTTAGAAGAAGTAAGACAAAAGGTTCAAGTTAAAAAAATATGTAAATGGTTATAATTGAATGTATCCTATACATATGTTGATAGTTTAGAAAAAACTAGATAGGTTTGTTTGAAAATAATTTGTAATGTTAACATTTTCCGAAAGGAAGTTTGTGTTGGTAAAATTAAATATTCTCAAAACAATTATAGTTTATAATACACGTTGGATGTTTTTGTAGTGGATATTTCGCTGGTTATTTATTACCATCAAAGGCGTGCGTACTGGGTGTTTTGGGTGTGCCCAAGCAATGTGTCCTAGGCACACCCTACTGTCTAAAACAACGTATTTTCGTAGTAATTTAATTGGGTTTTAAAATTCAAACTAGGCTGTATGTGTTGCGTATTAAACGTCGATTTGAGTAATATTGAATGCTAGGAATCGAGATTTTATGGTTAATTTCGATTGTATCATTATTTGTCAGGGCCTGGACTTTGATGATACAAAAATGACTTATAAAATTACCTCATTTAAAAAAAATTACTAGAAATATACCCCCCAAAAAATGACCTAAGAATATGAACAAACTCGTAATGAATTCACACGACCAAACCAAACACGCATTTTAGAAGGGGAAACTTAAAAATATCCTTAGTCTTTAACAACTAAACTCTTGCATTTTGAGAAATATAATATTTATTTACAAATATCTGCTTCAGAAGTCTCAGCGTCTCACACAGGAATGTGTATTTTACAATTAGACATGAAAAGATGATTACAAAGTTCATTGCCCACATTATCTTCTCATTATGACAGCTATGTGTGTGGAAATATTAATGTTTGAGTATTTATAAATCTATAAACATTGATACTATTTAAAATATATATTTATTCAAGATAAATAACTTTAAATGTCTCAAAATGCCTAAAAATGATGCAAACTATGAAAATATGACCTGAAATTCTAAAATGACACAAAGAGACCAAAAAATGTCATAAAAAATATAGATTTTTACAACCGCAGGATACTGTTTGGTCCCCTCTCATTTATTTAAAAAGTCATGGATGAAGTGTATTTTTCTTTAAAGTATTGTTTATAAAATATCATTTTAATACTTCATCCTTGGAGAATAACGCGCTTTTAGAAATAATGTCAATGTATTGCACCATAAAACTGATTTTTTTCTTTAAAAGATCACCTCGTAGTATTTAGCAAAATTTTGTGACTCGTTGGCTCCCTCTACCCAATAGGAAGCTAGCCTTCACAGCATCTGATTTCCATGAGTTCTCCTATTAGTTGGTTATAACGCTGAAGACAAGGGGTCCAAGAGTCAAGGGGAAGGTCATATATAAGGGGCTTGTGCGTATAAATCCATAGATAACTCGGTAATATATCAAAGACAGTAATTCACAGTGCAGCAGTAACACAAATCTACAGAGAATATAATATTACACAGTACATGGAACACGGAACATATAATATCATAGAAAAACAATCCTGAAATCATATAATTTAATATCATATATTCAGTACCGACGGTGTAATCAGTTAAATAAAACGTGTGCATCATCAGCAGTCTTTCTAATTTCATAATTATAAGTATCAAGTATACTCAGATCACATAAACGCGAGTAAGTGCGAAGTAAGGCATTTTCGTGCCGTCATCATCGCGAAACCCAATATCGTTATAAATACTGCTCAATCACAGGGCAATATTTCATTATAAATCCGTATCATCTTAATTGCCACCGTATCACGGGTAAAATATCAATATATAAATACCATATCATCATAACAGAGTGTATGTACTTGTGAGTATTGAATGTGATTAACAAAAAATAAGATGTCAATATCTGGGTTGCTATCATTATTCATCTAATATATTTTTTTAAGCTTTGTTATTTTTAAGTAAACGTTTGTTTTTTTGATTAAAAAAATGTTGGTATTCTTAAACTTTATATTAATTTGTATGAGATCTGCTTCGGTGGCCACATGATCTAAGACGTCACCCTCACAATAGACTAAACTGCCGATGACCGGGAGATCGGGGCTCAAATCCTGGTCTGGTGTACTGAGGATGGTTTTACCTAAAATGATTTTCCACTCTCCCTCCTCGAAAATCTGAGTACACTTCCTTTATATTCAACCTTACTCGTCCATAACTCAGAGTAATTAGTATATATGCATATAACCTGAACAGGTAGTAAGACCCGTACTAAAAAAAATCATAAAAATGATATTATGAATAGAAATAATGTTATTTTTAATTGAGAGTTTTACCCCTCAATCCGCAATCCCCTTCACTAGCTTAAATCTATGGCCTTGAACCTTCATACTCTATAGGGTGTACCGTATTATGCACACCCTAATGAACTGTGCTGCTCATGCCTGTAGTTGCCGTGATTGTTTCAGCACAAGTTTATCTACTGAAATAATTACACTACTCTCGTGATAGAATAGATGGCAAAAGACGGAGAAATCGGGGCTCGATCCCGGTCGGGTGCACTGAAGGTGTTTTTTTCCCTAAATGTTTTTTCACTCTGCCTCCACGCAAATGCGGGTACACTTCCTCTAGACTGAACCTTTCTAATCCCTAACACATTAATGTAATTAGTAAATACTCGTCTAACCAGAATGAATAATGACTGTGTTGAACTTTTTTTTTTAGATAAACATGGCCTACAGGCATAAAAACATTTTTGTTTCGTTGATATAACAGATGAGCCAATAAGGTAATCATTTTAAATATCTACCATCGTCATTTACAAATCTAGACACGACAGTTGGATGCGGTGGTTTGTAAGATGTGGTTGAAGGATAATGCTGGGAGTGTCCAAAGATTGATGTCATCCACACAGAAAACACCGACGTAACAAACACCCACGGTTAACCGGTGGAAGCTTGTGCCGTTCCAATTAGGGATCTTACTTCTTACAGAGGTGTCTCCCGAGTCGTACGATTTTTAAAAAGTTTAAAATATTTTATACTTCCCTCTTTTTTCCACCCCGTATTGGTATACTTTCGGGTTTTAAGTTTATAAGAATTACGCTAGTGAGTTAGGGTTGAGGAAGGTATATATTTTTAAAGGAAATGCACACTCATTTGCGTAAGAAATCATTAGAAAACAACCTCAGTACATCTGACCTGTTTTTTTTTAAAATTTAGCACCGCGTATTACTACCCGTTCGGGTTATACACTTTAAGTACTAACTACACTAATGGATTAGGAATTGGGAAGGTTGAAATAGAGGAAGTGAACCCACATTTGCGTGGAGGGAGAGTGGAAAACCATTTAGGAAAAACCACCCCCAGTTCCCCCGACCGAGATTCGAACCTCGATCTCCCCGTCCTCAGCAGTCGAGCAGCTCAACACAAGCGCGTTAGCCAACTACGCCACCGAGGTGGGTCTGACCTGGTTTTGAACCATGATCTCCACGTCACCGGCAATTCAGGATAATACAATAGTGACGCGTTAGACCATTCGGCCACCGATGCGGGTACAAGCCAATTTACCTCATAGTTAAGTTGAAATTGTTTTAAAATGTTTATTTATATGGTTTTAGACAAAGATCTTACTTCACGGTTGTTAAGAAGGGTTGGTGTCTTATTTTATTTTCGAATTTAAATATTATGACCCAGACTTAGGCCTTCATTTTTTTAAACATATATTTCTCTGTTCAAGATTGTTAAGTTTTAGATTACTAAACTATATTGGTTAATTTTGTTCGCCATATTAATACCTATATGGAATACAGCATAGGGTACGGGTATGAAAAAAGCTATATAGATTTAGAGAGAATGTACCCACATTTGCGTGAAAGTGAAAGTGGAGAACCATTTATAAAACAAACCCCAGAATTCTAACCTTCACCTCTCAGTCATTTACAAACCAGATAAGACAAATCTGGGGCTTGGTTCGCGTGCCCTCTTCTGAGGGCTGCATTAAAAAAAAAGTTGCGTTAACCCAAGTCCCCCATCACCACTAATCAGCGTTACATGACTTAACTGTCAATTTATAAGTGCTTTGACAGAGCGCGAGATAATAGCGGGCGTTGCACATTCACTCTTTTTAACTTATTAAAGAATTTTTATGAGCGAGAGCTAAAGGAGCTACCAATTTTGCCGGGAAAGGTATTTTCACATACTTTCCTGCCATAATCGAGATGGGACAGACGGATTTACTTCCTCTCCGAAGGAAGTTGTGCTACGGATTTTTATCGACCAAGAAAAATCCGTTGACCCCAGCTGCGTTTGAACCCACGATCTTCGGGAGTAGTGGTAATGGCCACCTAGCACAGGCTGCTATTGGCTGGATTTGGTCACGTGACCACGCCTCCTCGCTCTCTGATTGG
>CABFOW010003248.1:9433-59099 GCA_902141385.1 Timema californicum
GGAAAATGGGGTTTTACTCAAAATATGAAATATAATAATCATTAAAACAGTAAATAATAATGTTATTCAAACTGGGTTTTTTTGTTTGTAGTTGTGTAATATGTTTTATAGTTCCTAGTAAATGATGTTAATACGAATTTACAAAAGTGTTTATTCATATTTTAAAACTTATTATCATTCATAAAAAGGATTAATAGGAAAATGAGGACGGAGGTGGGGGAATTAGAAGGATGTGACATACTTTTTAGTTGGGAATTTTAGGAAATAATCAGGGGAAAAGTCGGGAATTGCATTGGTCAAGTTGAGTAAACACCATGTATCTGTACTTTATTCTTTGTCTTTGATAAAGGCAACAATGCTGAAATAATATTCTATTTGTGTTAAAATGTGTGTGTGTCTACTTCAACTATTGAAGACAGGAGAAAGGAAGACGATGTCACCTTTGTGCATTGGATTCCTCCCACATTTTTCTTTTTTCCTTCTGTGGGCTTCTTCATCCTATTTACTATCAGTAGTTTATTTTTCCTTTTTCTTTAGTTTTATCAATTTCCTCTATTTTAAAATTATTTAGCCACTGGGCCACCTCATTTTTAAACGGATGTGTGTGTAAGTATTGTTCACTTAATCAGGTTTAAAGTGAGTTTGAATCAAAATATCGAAACTTATTCGAGTTTTAGAGCAACATTTATGCTACAAGAATCTTGAGTTGAATTTTTGTAATAGGTCAATACATAAACCATAATCACTAATATTTTATTTTAAAATGTATTTAAAAGAATGAAAAATTGTGTGTGAATAAAAGCTAAGATCACCCAAACTAAGATTTTTAACTAAATTTAGCACAAGGGGAAGGCCTTTGCTTTTTATCAAACAAAAAGAAATAGTCAAGGACTCTCTTCACTGTGAATAATATTTTGAATTCAAATAAACTCAAAATTCTCAAGATAAAATAAAAACAAATTGAATACTTTTATTTTATGAGTTTTGGAATGATTATCAAATCTTTATTGTGTGAAGTCCACTGTTTTAATTTGAAGCACATTCTAATCGAATATTGAAATATTTTCGAAGACGAATTGAAGTTTAAATATACTTTGTTTGTTTTATGCTTGAAAAACTATTATATTTTATGTATATATAACTTTATGCACTAAAATTCTTTGAAAACTGTTTATTGCACAATTGTTTTGATTATTTACTTTAATGCTGATAAATAAAATTATCACAAACTACAATTCAATTATTTAAGATTTTTTCATATGAATATAATCTTGTACTGTTTATACATAAAAGCTCAGAATAGCAATAATTGACAATTATTTACGATGATTCGTTTTGTTGAAGTCAGATTTTTTTTGAAGCGAAGTCGAAGCTGATATTTGTTTCAAAGCCAAGTCAAGTTTCAAAGCTTTGCACACCCCTAAAACTTTGCTTAAACTCAAATTTGTTAGTATTCACACATTTTCTACTAAAAATATTGTCCTCTTTTTCACAAACCAATGTCGCTATATTGTCATGTTCCAGAGTTGTTGTCTGTGACCCCAGACTTCGTGTTTGGTGTGATCTCGGCAATAGATGGAGAGAGAGATCCACGTAATCTCATGTTTCTATTTACAATGTTGCCATTCTTCATCAAAACCTTTCCTCTGGGACACCTCACAGAGGAGATGTTTGAGGTCATCTCCTGCTACTATCCTGTAGACTTTCGCTCTGTGAGTTCTCTTACAAATAATTATTAAGTAGAGTTCAATAAGGGTTAAATCTGCCTGTGTACTTGGACATCCTATTCCTGATCATCCTGATAATCATAATCATCATCATCATCATCACCATTCTTTCTCCTTTAATCAATTCCGATCTTCTCCTCTCACTTGTACACTTTCTGTAATCTGCTCTTCCCATATCTTTATTGGTCTCCCTTTCGTTTTTCCCCCCCTACATGTTTATCCTATAACGTTAATAATACTGTATTTGCATTGGTGGGCTCGTCTTTGGCATCCACCTTGTCTGGTTTTACAGGATACTCGTTAGAATGTTTATTGATCATAAACAACATGGTTAAATTTCAAAATATGGTCTCATTAATATTTTATTGGGTGTAAACAAAGTAACTGGCGTCAAACGGCTATATTAAATTATGTGTTATGTTGTGTTTTAATTGTGAACTCTGAGTTCTACAGTTTTCTGGTAAGTGTGTAGGCCTTGCCCTTCTATCCCCCTATCAATGTTTAATTTATCGACCGTAAAACAATTGAAACCTAATCATACTTTGTTTTGGCTTTAAGAATATTAATTTCAGATGTTTGATTCAGTTTAGCCTTTATTAGAATTTCACCCCTCTTTCTCTTGATTGATTAAAAACAAATACTTTCAAATTTACGAACAATTAAGTAGAACCCACTTCGGTGGCCGCATGCTCCAAGGCTTTACTCTCGCAGTAGACTATACTGCTGATGACGGGAAGCTCAAGGTTTGAATCTTGGTCAGGTGTACTCAGGGTGGTTTTACTTTCCCTTCACACAAATGCAGGCACACCTCTAAATATAAGCTTTCTAATACCTAAAACAATTAGCCTAATTAGTACATAAGCATATTATCTGAACAGTTATTTATAAAAAAACTGCTAAAAAATCAAGTCATAAGTTAAATAAATGGAAACGAGTAGAAATTGAAATGATAGCCCAACTTACCTTTGTGGAGGTGTAATGGCCTTAAAAATTTAGTAGAACACATATCTACACAAACATATATAAGTTGAGATTCAAGCTTTCACTTCCACTGGCAGCTTTAACGTATAGAGCAGCTATTTTCAACGGTTTTCAATTCACAGCACACTGAACAAGACTAAAAGTTTCAAGGTACACCATGAGTTTTTTTAAAGAGAGATTTTATCATTTAAAGAAAATGAGTATTAAGATTGAGTTTAAAAGTTAAATAGCTAATATTCTAATCAAGTTGTTATTTTTAAAAAAAGTTGAGCGTGGATTTACAAAGATTTCTATGCATCCCTAATTTTTTTTCCCCATTAGATCTTCCCCCAAATTCTCCACAGCCAGCACCTGCTGATCCTTCGCATCACACTTGTTGAAAAACGCCGGTAGAGAGAGTAAAATTTCATTTTTACCAATGCATATTTCTACCTTTTTAGGTTATACGCTTACATATTAATTACACCAAAGGACTAAAAATTAGGAAGGCTTAATTCGGAGGAAGTGCACTCACATTTGTGTGGAGGGAAATTGCAAACCCATTTAGGAAAACCCACCCGACCAGGATCAAACACCAATCTCCTCGTATTCAGCAGTCTAGTCCAACACGAGATTAGCATGTTAGACGACGCGGCCACCGAAGCGGGTGAGCGTAAACTAAGTGGTTGAATGTCTATTGTTTTTCTCACTGCTATTATTTGAGTTGTACAACATAGATATCAGCACTTGATCTAGATAAATGGATAAATAGATAAATAAATAAAAGAGCTGATTTCAAATCTTAACATTTTATACCCGAGATGCTTACTTTTCTAAAGATTCTATTTCTATAAATAAAACATAACTAAATGCTAAAATGATTCTTAAACACATTCATTTAAATAGTAAATAAATGGTCTATGGTCTGGTCATTTAATATTCAGTGATCCAATAAAATATAAATTCCGTGTTTGATTTTTATTTATATTATGAATTTGTTTTAGAGCTCTGATACTGCTTATTGGTGGATCCAGCCCAACATAATTATAGGAAAAACTTAACAACCAAGCCCAGACAAACAATCTTATTACCTAACTGATTGTATGAATGCAATATATATATATATATATATAAATTACATTTAGCTACTATTAAGGGTGTGTGAAACTTCAACCTCGCTTTGAAAAAAATTTCAGCTTTAAAAATCACAAAGCTCTGCCGATAAAATTTTAGACAGCAAAAAAAAACTCAATTTATGGTCATTTATTAGAGGTTTGTGAAGCTTCGATAATATCAACTATAATTTTTAACTTAAATTATTTGATAATTCGAATCAAACTAATTGGAAAAAACCAAGGCTTTAGGCTGTAGCAAATCCCCCCATGTGGTCAAAACACGTTAATATAAATTTTAATAAGAATTTTATTCTTGTGAGCTAAAGTGAAAGCTTATTAATTAATACTGTACTGACAGGAAAATAAGACATACATTTTCCCCAAAAGATCCTTTTTCAACCCTTTTACAGCTATAGCCGTCAACAAACATGTGGTATTCTGGCTTGCCCATGCTCATAATTACCTAATTCTTTGTCATTTTTATCAATATATTTTCAATAGTTACATAGTTTAGGCTTAGAAGAATGTTTACAATCGTAAAACTAGGTGACTATTAAGCAAAAAATTACTTCAGTTCAAATATTTTCCTAATTCGGCACAGACATGTATACAGGTACTTTCTAATTTAGCAGCAAAAGTGTTAAGACCTTTTGACAACCTATAATCGCACTTAGCAGATTTGTTAACTTTGAGGACTGTGATATATTGAAACAGGTGATAATCACTACAGTTGGAGGAGCTCTTTTGCACAATTTTCACAAAGTGAACTATTGTTGCATAAACATGTTGAAGAACTTAAAATTTGAACATGATACCTTATAGCACTAGGGTCCAAAACTAATCTAACAGGGGTATTTTTCTAATGTAAGATGTTTAACACTTAGGTGGCCCAGTGGCTAAAAAATTATATAGTAGGGGAATTTTCCATTATTATAAAAAATAAATATGTTTGTATTTTTTTATCTTACATAATTTTAGCATATTTAACTAGCATATGATTGAATATGATAACTATTCGAAACTCACAAAATATTATTTGCATTGATTCAAACTACAAAAAACCTACTTCACAGATGACTTTCAATTATTATTGCCATTCTGAACTGTTATGTATGTTAAATATTAATATTCATATGAACGTATTTGAAGTAATTGAATTATAATTTATTGTCGTTGACCCCCCCTTCGAGTGGGCTGGATTTGTCAAGATAGTTTGCGGGAGGGGTTCGCCAAGCTAGGTCGCGGCAAGGTAGTTTATGTGTTAAAAATAATGCTAGCGCTACACATTTTGATTTAATAGACATACTATGAGATACTACAAAAATTAATGTCATATGAAGTATAAAAGAAATATAAGAGATTGGATGCTCACACAAGTGGAAGAACTAGCTTACTCATAAAGATTTAGACTGATGGAATGACTCACATGGCTCGTGAATCCCTACAGAACTCTAACTCGGGATCCTCCTCGGCTTGACATTTGCCCTCTAAGCACAAGCGACTGCCTCCAAAATTTATGATGATGTGTCAGCACCAATATCACCAAAATAAACACTTTTACAGCCAGATCTTGCCACTTTACTCCCCAACTAGAGCAACATTGTTGTGAGTAGTCAGTATTCCTCTTTAATCTTATGATTCTTACGTCATACTTGCTAAGCCAGCGCTTTCAATTACATATGTCCAAGAAAGTTATGTAAATCAAAACAAACATCCCAACATAGATAATATTAATTTTATTTATTAATTCAACCGTTTTAATTCTGTAATAAAACATTTTCATATTGATTTTACTACATAATGTTATATAAATAACCATAATAAAAGAAATTTAAGCATAACACAGATAAAAAAATGTTCTATTTTTTCAAGAATTTATTTTCATATTTTAACTTCTTTGTGTCTATTTCCCCTATAATCACTTTACAACCAGTTTCCAAGTTCATTGCACTCCATTGGTCTTATTATCCGGCCCTATGGTGTATTGGTCATTGCACCTTGCTACGAACCTAAAAGTTCTGGTTTTGATTCCCAGCTGGTACCTTGAGTATCTTTCTCCTAATAGGAATTATCCCAACGGTCACCAGGTGTTGGTAAATTAGGCTTAAGTTAAGTTTAAGACTCCCACTGGCCCACACCTCCATATTCTCTATCATCACTTCATTCTATTTTGCGTATGTGTAGACAACCTCCATAAGTGTACCCTGGCAATGCTCTATGCCACCAGAGCGGCAAATAGTCTACATACAGGCAACCAAATTGTTTGTCATGTCCTTCCCGGTTAGTAATGCCATACACACACAAGAAAAAAGTTTTACCATTGGTAGATTTTCATTCAGGATTATCATTGGTAGATTTTCATTTAGGCATATCATTGGTAGATTTTAATATATTCAACCTAAACTCTTCTTCTTTAATGTTCTAGTTTAAAACTGATCCAAGCTCAGTAACTCGAGAAGATCTTGCTTCGGAGCTGGAGAACTGCTTGACTGCAATTCCAGATTTCTCCGAGCTATGCTTACCACTGCTTATGGAGAAGCTGGATTCCAGCTTGAGAATAGCCAAACTGGACAGTTTAAGGCTCTTGGTGAGTAGTTAAAGAAGAATTTAGTTCCATAAAATATATTTCTTGGTTTCACACTGTTTTGATTTTTTTGGAAATATTTCTTTTTCGTATAGAGAGACACACATAAAAACACACAATTATATTTCAAATTATTCCAGAAGAATGTAGTTCCACATACATAATATGTTTCTTGGTGTTTTATGTGTTTTTTAATGTGTCTTTTTATATGAAAAAGGAATATCTTTGAAAATTAAAACAATATGTAACTGTGGAAGCTTGAAGAAGTGAGACGTGTAAAAGTTTAAGTAGAAATGAAGAGAGAATTGTGTTCGTCCCTATCTAGGCCTAACTTGCTATCCTTTCGGGTTGGCTTCCTTCACTGTCACTTAATTTACATCATTGTACAATGTTTATACACTGTCTTATTACACATTTCTAAGCAATCAGGCAATAATTCAAATTAATTAATCTGATTTAGGTATAATTTTTTTTGTAACATTGTCTTGATAATTAGTGATATAACCAATTTTTCCATTTAATCATGTAAGTTCCGAATTAAGGACTATTAGTGCCTGAGATTAGTTTCATAGGGAACCTCAAATCACTTGTACCGTACCTGCTTTCACACCATGCTTGTTTTAAGGGGGTTATTACAATATCATGTATAATAAGATTCTATGAATTCGGCTTCTCTACTTTGAGCACTTTTATATTAATTTATTATTAGAATGTATTCTTGTTATATGTATTCTTATGGCAATTTACAACTTCAGATTGTACAATTAACACGTTCTTACGCCAGTCATTGTACACTATATCATAATTGAATATGTGGCAACAAGCAACACGCCTTGTGAGGAAAAGGTGTATCTCTCTTAGGACGGAAACTAAGTGCAATATCAGCTCTTTACGTTTTGGTTTCATCGGCCAACACACCCGATAAGCACGTTTAAAATAAAATAAATGTGTTGCCTTCCAAACTGCTTGAAGGGTTTAAATATTCTAAAATGCAAATGAATGATTAAAAATAATATAAAATAAAGAGAATTCCCAAATTAAAATATAAAATGCAAATAAAATATTAAAACTTAAGTCTCATCCTTCCTTTTTGAAACAACATAAGAGTTAACAAGTTGGGACATTACACTATTTTATAAAAGTTAATTGATTAAAGAAATATGATGTAATTTGGACTATGCATCCCAAAATTAACGATTATCGATACTTGTGTGACACTATTTTTTTTATATTAACTCACTGGCACTGTCATAAAATCTGCTGATTGCTTTTACAGTCACCTCTGGTAGAGATAGAGGGATACAACTTGGAATATAATACTAATTCACATGACAACACTTTCTATTAAAATTTGATATAGATTATCGCGCAAAGCTGTCATTTATTGGCTATCATAGATTTATACAGTAAATGACCCAGATTTGGGACCCTTTCCCCACTTTTTAAATAAAAACTTATAAAATGGATAGTATAAAAAACAAGATTTTCAAAACTACATCTCATATTTCAATTATTGCACACTAAAAAGTAGTAAATAATGTTTTTTTCTTTCTGCACACGATTGTATCGATTGAGAATATTATTAAATAAACAATTAGGAAATAAATGCCAATAAAATATAAAATTTGACATTTACTCTAGCATCATAAAGAAAGTGAACAAGTGTGACCTATACGAGTCTGACAAGATCCTTGGTAAGAATGTGATGAACTCTCCTAAGGAAGTGCACAGTGGGATCAAAACAATCTACCATTAGGGACAGTTTTATACATATTAAAAGAGACGTGGTCAGCGTGATAAGACTCCAAAACTAGAAACTTAGCCTGTTTTATTAGATAATCTATTCTTAAGAATAACACTCAATTTCTTAGTCAATTCTTAACATAATTTGTTTATCTTAGAAATGATTTTGTCATTTATTATCGGTAAAATTGTTGTTGGTACTTTTAAAATGAATATAATAAAGATTGTGAGCATTGAGCAATAAACAAAATTAACGAGAACCACGTGAATGGTCAAAATACATTAATGTCTGTAAGATTAGTTTAATTGTAGCTTTTAATTGTTTGAAAATGAGTTAAAATTACAAGGGTGATATTTTTATTAGTGTACAAATACTTTTTATATAATATAGGCCCATGCTATGTTTTTGAATTTTAGAGAGCTGCATGCAACAATTTTACAGCATCCGCGCTAGGCCAGCACTATATGGAACTATTTCGTCTCATGCAGTCAGAGCTGCTGCCAGGCTCGGACCGAGAACTAAAAGATGCCTCACTGTTGGCTCTATCAGCCCTGGTTCGTCTCTTCTCTATGTCTGCTCTAGACAAGCATGAGGCAAACTGGTTACCCGATCTCCTAGCTGCTGTATACAGATGTGAGTTATTAAGCCTGTTACTGTGTGTATTCCCTAATTATTTATTATGTATCGGTAGAGACCCAGATTTGGGATAAATAAAATTATGAGATTTCGTTAAATAAAGAGTTGGATCCTGATTTGTGGTAAATAAAAATATTATATTTTGTTAAATAAAAAGTTGTATTTCGGTCAAAAATATCCGTATACTAAAAGGTTAGATCCTGATTTGTGTTAAATAAAGTTAATGTATTTCATTAACTGTACTTGTATTTTGATTAAAAAGGTCTGAAAAAAAGATTTTTTTAAAAGGGGAGGATGGTTTGAAAATTATAACAAATCAACTTTAATATAAATTTCAGCTAAAAGGTTGTACGTGTTTAACTATTCTTGGCCTACTATAAACACAGGTATTTGATTAACATCTATAAAAAAAATAGCCTTATATAATATTTTATTTATTTAAATACAATTTTCAAAATGAAGGCCTGCTTATTATAAACTAGTTATTAATCTTTTTAAATTATACATACATGGTGGATTACATTATAGCTTGTACCAAACTATTTTTACAAGACAAAAAAGATTAAATTTTGATCATCATTCAAGTCAATCACCAAAGTACAAAGAAAGTATTATTTCCATATTTTAAATTTTAAGGTTCGTGCGCTTATCTGACATTATGTAGGAACAAGCAGAAAAAACATGCTCACTGTCAACATTAGACACAGGTTGCTTTAATGCTATTGATAGCAAACTCTTCGTGGTCTTCTTTGAGTCCATGAATTATGTCCAAGATATCCACTTTTTTACTCTCTTTTTGCATGGTTTTCACTATGGTCTGTAGAGCACAAGATCCTCTCTGAAAATTAATTTCAGGGCAACATTTCAAAAAAGATATTTTACTAGCCGATTTGAAAAGTTCAGAATTAACTTGATTTGTCCCAATTGAGCGAGCATCTAAAAGATTCCCAATGTTTTCAAAAATGTTTTGGACGGATCTGAGTGATGAAGTAAATTCAGTTTTATAAGACACTGCTTACCTAAAGATCGAAACTGACTAGTAACACTAGCTTGTTTTAAAGTTGGAAGATTTTTTAGTTTTTCCCCTGTTTTATCTCTGGAGCTCATTTCAGAAATCAGTTTAAGATTATTATTTTGTAGCTCTGTGATTTTACCATACAACTTGTGACTAAAGGCATAGTGTGGTAATTAGTTCCACCAATTCAGAGCAGTGTTCAATTAAAATTATTACTTGGCACCCAACCAACATTAAGATTTCTTTATCACTTGACATATCCTGTAAATACTTAAGCACTGGTGTCACCTTATTCAACGAGGGAAAATATTCTACTAGATCAACCAAATACTCACAGAGGTATACCACCGAATAAACCAAGAGTTTCAGCGCGTTAAATTTGGACTTGGAAATAGCTTAAGTGACTTTTTACCTTTACTGTATTTTTTACTCAGAAATGTTAAATAGTTGGGCTTCCTCTTTCTAGTGTTCAGAAATGTACCCTTTGCTTTAGTCACAAACTCATATAGCTCTGGCAATTACATTTACCGGTGATTTTATACTAAATTAAGCTTGTGGTACCAACACTGTATATATAGTAGATCATCACCTAGGAGAACTTTTAAAGAAGTCACACATTGTCATATAGCATGCACCATCTGTCGCAACTTATACTACATTTTCATAAGAAATTTCAAACCTGGTGATAGTGTCCACAAGGGCCTGTGAACACTCTGTGGCTGTAGCATTATGTAAAACTTTCACCACACCAGCAAACAGGTTTTGTTCCGGATCAGCACACAATGCTTTTAATAAAATAACAAACACACATTGTTCTTTTCTATCTGTCGTTTCATCCCAAAGAATTGAAACTTAGTGATTTGTAACAATGTTCTTGATATGATCCTCTTGACTTTTGTTTAGTTCCGCTACCCAAACATTTCTTAGTTTCTTCCTTAGGTAAGTCTCCTCCACCTGAAACCAAATTGTAGGCCTATTAACTTTTGATAGAACAAATATTGTTATATTATTGATAACCCTTACTTTCGACTAGTCTAATGTGATTATTTTATGAAAACAGTCCTAAGCTATACATTAAATTACTATTTCACTATTTTTTACCTAAAGATAAATATCTTTAAATTGACCTAATTTAAACATTTCCTACCTCAATTAATCTAATTTTCTGGCACATCAATAAATAATCTAAAATGTCAACAAAACAACATTATTGTATTGATCAACCATACCTCCATAGCCTTATTTTCTTGAAATAAAATTATAAACACCTGGGAAATAATAGTTTTCTTGATAAATGTATAAATGAGGTGAAAAAATAAAGGTTCAAAATACTAACCTTTCACATGTTTATCAAGCTATCACTCATGGAAGGATGATAAAGTTTCTCAAAGGAGAATTGGCTTTTATGAATGGTTTTGCTGTGCTCATAGTAAAATATTTGTGGTCATCTTTCACTTTTTTAGATTTTGTTAAAGTATTTTCAAGGATCTTTTAAATGAAGATTCAGAAAAATTAGGCTTTTGTTTGCAGAGTACTGTTATGTTTAACACACGTGTCTTTTCTAAACCACTCCACTCGGGTGTTACACAATCTACACATAATTTTTTTAACTTTATCAAAGATGAGCCATCTTTAGAAAACTCACTTTTGCTTTCACAAATACTTATAACCGTAGATATTTTTAATTTTCACTACTCAATTATACAATTCAATAATTTTCCAGATAACATGTCCTAATCAACACACTCTAGCTCAATAGTGACGTAAGAGTTCAGAACAAAGGCAATAAAATAAAAAGATCTCAGCCATGGTGTCAATTTCTTCTTCTTCTTCAAATATTTGTTTTCAGACACAATATTGCTGTCAAATTAGCAGGTTTAAACACTTTTTTTTATCAATAGCAATAGTCTTTGGTTTAGGGAAATAATTTTTTTTTTGCAAATACATTTTGTATTAGTGTGGTTGGTACTATTTATTTTTTCAGAAAATCTCAGGTTAAACGAAAACAATGACATTGGTAGTATTAATGCTAATTTGCATTCAAATCAACAAAATTGACCATAATTCACATTTAAATGCTGAAATTGTCAATTTCGCAAAAATAATTTATTTAGTTTTATTTGGCAAATAAATGTATTATTACTCTGAAAATGCTACATTGGTTTTTAAATATGTTTTGATAGTAATTTAAATGTGCTGAGTAAAAGTTTGTAAAGACATGGCTCGCGTAATTTTGGTGTGTATATATATTGGGTTACTAAATAATTTCCTTTCAAAGATTATATAGGTTTTTTTTTCTTTTAAATAAATCAGCTGTGTCATATAATATATTATATCCTAAGTAACTACTTATTTAGTAAAATGCCAAATGGCATTGAAATATTAAATTATTTGTATTAGTGTGTGTATTTATATATTTATTAATTATTTTCTACAATTTTATCATGAAAATTTAAGGCACATTATTTCCGGAATATTATTTATTTTGTTGCTTAAAATTATTAACATTGGTGCAACCCATATCTGTGTTTGCATGGTTTAATAAATAATTCTTGCAATTGAGTGAACTACCGTCGACAGGAAGGTGTGGACTTGAACTTAGGACGGATACACTAAGGGTGGTTTTCCCTAAATGGTATCTTACACTTACTACACCCAAATGCAGGTTCATTTTCTATAATTACACATTACTCATCTCTACCCCATTAGTGTAATTTTATATTTAGCCTAGAAGGGTAGTATCATAGGGTGACAAATTTTCATATATATTTTTTCCTAACAAAATTTTATAAAATGCTGTGTAGTTAAATATTGGTATAATTTTATTTCATAATCAACTTTAAATTGTACTCAACCCCATTTAGGTTTTGAAAACCTATTTGACTTAGAGTTTAAATATCCAGTGTTTCTTCCCTGTTTATTTTGTTGTCATTTTTCTAAGAAAATGTTACGATCTTGTTTAGTGGCAGAAAGTGGATTGTGCGATGTTGAGTTGATCATGTTCTCACCGGCCACTTCGGTGTTGTTGGAAGTTACAAGGGCATCACCGGCTGCATGTCGGGTACTCGTCAGCAAGGTAGGCACACATGTTATACTTGTCTCATAAGCTAGAAACATAGTTAACATCATAATATATTTATTTAGTTGTGATTATTTTAGGGATGGGATCCTCAATTCTTAAGGATATTCGAGATCTGAGGATTTAAAACTCCCATCCTTAAAAAAATATATCCTTTTTCAATTATTCAAACTAAATTTGTCTTAAAGCTCAAATACTCAAACTGCTTATTTGTGGTTCAGGACCAATTATATTTATGGGATTAATTCAACAACCAGGGTCCAGATTAGTAATTTAACACTTAACTAAATTAATGTATGTTATGATGGCTCATAAGAAGGAATGTTAACATTTAGTTACTATTTTTATTTTCACCCATTCTACTATATTTATATTTTCTTTTATGTTCATAATTATTTCAAGATTTTAAGATAGATTGGAGATTGTTATTCAAGATTTGTAAGTAAAATAGTGAATTGACCTAACTCTAATAATTTTAATATATTCATACATCAAGTCATGTTATCTGCAGCTGTCACTTTTGATATATATTATCAATACCTATAAGATAACAATAATAATATAATTAAATGCTATTACAGTTGGTTGCAATAAATATGTAGGAATTTTCTAAATTGTTTTTCCAACTAAAAGGGTATATCGTATTGGCCCGAAAATAAGCCACATTTTTTTCCAAGAAACAGCTCTCATTAAACTATAATGCGGCCTATAATAGCACTCTTAGATAATACACATTCAATGTTGTACCTATAGGATATGCTTGTTGTTAAATCGATATATCTCGCCACCGCTATTTAAAAATAAATGAACCTTGATAGTTGGCAAAATTATTTAAAAATAGATGGACCATGACAGTTGGCAAAATAAAATTATTTTTCAGCGCATTCTATCGGCAATATACACTTTTGGTAAAGTGAGCTTAAATATTTCTAGTGAGATTTTGTTTCAGTATGTTGGTCAACATTTATTTTAATGTGAGAACAATAACTTAGTATGCGTATTAAATGGTCAACATTTATTCTATTGTGAGAACAATTTAGTGCATGTATTAAATTCTGAACATTTAAGGCCCAGACAGAGACTCCGTATCTGTAGGTCCATGGTCCGTACTCCGTGCTCTTGGTCCATAAGAAATTCTACTCGCGATTACAGTCTCAGTATCCGTAATCACGTGACCGTTTCAACCAATGAGATAGCAAGAGACTTCATCCAATCAAAAAATTTGAAAGAAAATAGCATGGAGCATGCGTCAAGCAGTCAGGAGTCAGCTGATCAAAGAAAAAGAAACCAAAAACAACTTTGTTGAGAAAACTTTCAGTATTTATATTAAAATACAGGTTAAGATCACAAGAAATATATTTATTACTTTATTCTAACTATCAAATTTAAAATAATAAGTGTTTGCAATAGCCTGAAAATGCTAATGTAGGCCTACTAATATTTTTGATGGAAAATCACTAGTATCCATAATTTATCAATTACAAAAAATTAAATGACGCTAGTAAATAGAGAATAAACCAAATAGGGGTGTTGAACCTACAAAAGCATAGCTAATATTTCTGAGAACTTGGGTATTTCTCAGAAAACACTTTCCTAGAAGCCGCTCTTCCCTGGGTGTTTAGATTTTTAGAAAAATGTTTCTGAAATAGGTCCGCCTGTAGCCATCTTTTCATTTCGTATATGTTTCCCGAGCGGCGGATTCTATCACTGCTATTCTTTCTTTATTTCAAGGCACATGCGCATATTTACTCGGCTGTGATTGGTAGTCCGTATAAACGAGTACATAGAAAGTTAAATTTGGGCAACTTCTACGGAGTAAGGACTTACGGATAAGGACTCTGTGGCCAGTACAATCTAATATTGTAGCATCGTTTTCTTACAGAGCACGGACCTATGGATACGGAGTCTGTATCTGGGCCTTTATTCTACTGTGAGAATAATTTAGTGTGTGTATTAAATTCATAAGTGCAATATGACGGATCATGTTGAGAAAAGAGCGGGTTTTAGCCAGGGAATTGAGTGTGAACAACTTACCTTTTCTTCCCAAGCGATTTAATTTTGATTATGAATAACATACTTTTTTATTTCCAAGTGATATCATTTTAAGTGTAAATATTGTGAGTTTTTTCTATGAAAGTTATTTTATTTAAATAACTGTTTGAAAATGAGGTGGCCCAATGGCTAGATAATTTTATAATAAAGGAAAGTGATAAAACTAAAGAAAAAGGAAAAATAAACTATTAAGAGTAAATTTGATGAAGAAAGCCCACCTAGGGAAAGAGGAAAAAATGTGGGAAGAGTCCAATGCACAAAGGTGACATCTTCCTTTCTTTTCTTCTGTCTTCTATAGTAGAAGTAGTCACACACACATTTTATCACAAATATCATAATATTTAGGCATTGTTGCCTTTATCAAACACAAAGAAGAAGAAAGTACATAGTACACAAACAATGGATTACTCCATTATGAATTTTTAAAAAGAAACTGTTAGAAACACATTGTACCAACTGTTCTTGGGAGCAAAGATAAATTCCTTGATTAATGTTAATATTTATAGAAAACTGATGATGCTGATGATAAAAATAATAATAGATAAGAAAATAATGATAATAAAAAAATAAAAAAAAATAAAATTAAAAATAATTTTTTATATATATATATATATTTTTTATAAATAGTAATAATAATAATGTTAATTTAAAAGATAATAATACTGTAGAAATAAACTATCTTCTGTTGAGGCCTGGTGGTAATCTTGATTTGGTAATCCATTGGTGGGCCAGTTCCCACTGTCTAAGTTGAGAACTGTTGCACTGTTTGGGAAATGCTCTTAATATTTTGGTGGTGTAGCAGGTTTGAAAGTCCTGGTTGTGGGTACCGGCATGGATGGGTACAGGCTTGTCCGGATCTTTGTGGTTTGTGTCAAAACGATGATTGTTCATTCGCTGTCTGAGAGAACCTGTAGTGAGGCCTATATATTCTGCATCACATGATTTGCACTGTAGTTGATAAATCAAGTTATTGGTTTTGCAATTGTAATAACCAGGGATCTTGTATTCCAATTTGGTTACTTTGCTGTTGAAGGATGTAGCTGGTAGGTGGATTCCACATGTGCTGCAACGGGTGCTACCGCAGGGGTATAAACCTTTGGTAGTCGGTTTTTCTTCTCGGATTATCTTGGGGTCAGGAAGTTTGGGATGGACTAGAATATTGTGGAGATTGGGTGGCCGTTTGAAAGTGACTCTCGGGGGTGAACTAAGAAGGTTTTGTGTCTGGGTAGAACTGGTTAGGAATTTGTAACCACTTTTAAGGATGGTATTGATACGTTGTAGACCAGGATGGTATTGGGTTGTGAGAGGGATGTCTTCATCTTTTTTTTCCTCTTTCCCTAGGTGGGCTTTCTTCATCAAATTTACTCTTAATAGCTTATTTTTCCTTTTTCTTTAGTTTTATCACTTTCCTTTATTATAAATTTATTTAAATAACCTAATTTTAAGTGTAAGCACCTACCATTAAACAATTTCAATTTTCAAATGATTTAATACACTGATCATATTTAAGTGGGAATATTGTTTTTTCTCTAAAAGTTGTCGAAAATTTAGGGTGCGGCCTATATTCGGGCCAATACAGTACCTTCAAACATTGTTCCCGCTATCTCCGCAGTAAATGTCTAAAAGCAGACTGAAGAGTTCTAATATGTTGT
The DNA here is from genome assembly GCA_902141385.1 of Timema californicum. Taxonomy (NCBI): domain Eukaryota; kingdom Metazoa; phylum Arthropoda; class Insecta; order Phasmatodea; family Timematidae; genus Timema; species Timema californicum. The sequence continues at coordinate 25,998 of CABFOW010003248.1, forward strand.
TGATCCATAGGTAATTCCAGTACTAGTGGCACAATACAACTTTAAGAAAGGTGACAGAGAGAGGTCCATTCTACTGCAAACACTCGGTAGTTTCCATACAGTCTGTCAAGAGCACGGAGACTCGTTATCAAGTAAGTCTCAATTTAAGCCTGTACAAAATATATAATTTTTTAATTCTAATAAAATCTGTGCTTAAAAAGATTGGATTGAATCTTATTATAAAAATGGCCTCAGATCTGAATCAATTAATTTATTTTATGCTTACTATGATAATCTTTTCAAATCAAATTGGTGTTGAATATTTTACTGTTAAGTTTCCAAATCCAATCCACTAATAAAATATTTCAAATTTTTTTTATAGTCATTTTAGACAGATTTATTAAATATTAGTATTGTAATCACGCAATCTTTTCATGCATACTGCAAACTGCAAAGGTTGATTATTTTTTTACAAAAAGTTGGGCTTGGCTACTTTTTTAAAACAAAAGATATTCTCTTTCACAAACTGCTGTCACCCAAGTGATTCCTTTTATAACCTTGAACTCATCTTAATTTCTGTATTCACTCTACTATTTAACTGGTTTCTGGTCTGATTGTATTTCTTTGTTAACCCTCTGAGTGCCAACGTCGCTCAGAGCAATGCACGAAATATTTGCTAAAATTGCCAGTGTCTCTAACAGCGATCCCATGTTTTTAAGCTCTTAGTTCAGTTTCATAAAAAACATTTAATTCTAGTAAGGAACAATATATACTCACATTGTTAATATGTATGTAAAATGTCTAGTATTATAATTTAATTTTATACAAATTGTTTTATCACAATCATTCTAAAAACTCAATATTATCTTTATAACTCATTTCCCAAACTTAATTTCTCAGCTTACTTTTCTCTTTTATTGATTCTATTTTTATCAATTCTTAGTTCAGTATTAAGTCAACAGATAGGGTAGATTTTATTTCCACTGCATTCTCGTTTGTTCAAGCTACTTTTATTTGTCTTTGCACTTAGAGTTTCTATATATCTAACATGAAAATTATTTTCTAACTTTATGAGGTTTATCTTTGGCCTTGTTTTGTAACGATATTTCTCATGAAATATTGGTACAAATGTCCGACCGGCTACAGGATGAGTTGGGGTGGTTTGGAGTTTGTGATAACTAACGAGGTGTAGTGAAGGGACAAAACTGAAGTACACAAAACGTCAGGAGGGAACCTGACGCAATGGGCGCCACTTGAGTTTATCTAATTTGGGAACCAAGACCCACTAAACCTAATCTAAAGTTAAATTTAAAGTCAGCCGCCAGTTATGGTGACTGCAAGAAAAATTCGGTTAAACTCCCTACAACTCGTTAGTCATCCTGAAAATGAAATGTTGAATACACAGATTTACTTTAAAATTTTAATATAAATATGACCTTGGTTAGAAAGTTTCACAAAATGGTTTACATAAGGGAAATTTTGTAGGTACATAAGATTGATCAAAACAGGGGATACAAGATTTGTTTGACAAAAAAAAATTAAGTGTAAGTTAAGCTAAAGTTAAACAATGGTAAAACCCTCTTAAATATAATTGCAGGGAACGACCTAAACCAAATTAGGTGCACTTTATAAATCAAAAGCATCAACTAAATTTTCAAACTCCTAAATAGGCTTGAGCAACAGCAAAAGTATCAACTAAACCTCCTAATTCTTAATAGGCCTAAGAAACATTAAAAGTATTAACTAAACTTTCTAATTCCAGAATAGGCTTAAGCAACATCATATGTATAAACTAAACCTTCTAATTCTGAATAGGAATAAGCAACATCATATGTATAAACTAAACCTTCTAATTCTGAATAGGCTTAAGCAACATCATATGTATAAACTAAACCTTCTAATTCTGAATAGGCTTAAGCAACATCATATGTATAAACTAAACCTTATAATTCTGAATAGGCATAAGCAACATCATAAGTATAAACTAAACCTTATAATTCTGAATAGGCATAAGCAACATAATATGTATAAACTAAACCTTCTAATTCTGAATAGGCTTAAGCAACATCATAAGTATAAACTAAACCTTCTAATTCTGAATAGGCTTAAGCAACATTAAAAGTACACCACAAAGGATTATATACATCTAGACACATATGCATATATATATAGCACAAGCTTAGGCACGAACCCAGGGTTCATACCTCACTATTCTCTGAGGTGGCCGAGCAGTCAATGATAAAATTACATAGACTGAGGGTCCAAGCTAGTCATTAGTTAAAGCAATCATGGCCTAACATAAAACTTAAGATTCTGAAATGGGATGAAATGTATCCTTATAGATTTATTCACACATATAAAGGACAGGTCTATATTGAAACTGCCAGTGTAACTTGCGTGGCTTGACCCGATTTGGCTGCTCGTGGGACTGTGCGAGGGTCCGGAATCTCCTCTCACAAGATTATGGTAGCCACCAAACTCCTACATGTTTTGGACGAAATGTTTTGGAACCGGATAACCAGAGTCTCATTCGTATAGCCTGGGTGGGAAGACCCTGAGTAATATCACATGGGTTTAAAAAAGTAATAGTCTCAGTTTCCCCAAATGTATGTTAATAATACAACAGTAAAAATCACAAGGAATATAAACCAAACAATGTTCTCAATTATAAAAAGATGTGTACTTTATATTAAATTCACAGATCGTGCACATATAACCATGTTTGCGCTGTCTGCTTAAGTATAGGGGTCCATCACAAGAACCGAAGCTGCCTATGAGGATTTTAAAATTCAATAATTCGGTCTATTTCTACATTTATGCTCAAAAGAATGAATAAGTTTCAAAGCTATAAAAATATAATTAGCAAACCAGCTAAGAATTAAGTACTAACACCAGTGTTCCTGCTCCAAGTGGACGTGCACCCATTACTACCAAACACATTTTTGACCCACATGGCTGATAAGTTCAGTAAATAAGAAAAGCTTCTATTAATAAGATGCCTGAATAGAAAAAATACACTTACCCATGAACGGGGTTTCTTTGAGACTCGATAACTCACAAATATGAAATATTAAAAAAAAATTAATAACACAAGAAAATAAACTCCAAGCTACAAAACTGCACTTGGAAAATAGCTTTTACATGTCGGAATCACATCTTGAGGGCCGTCTCAATCCTCCTTCAAACATCCACGGTGAACAGAAAAGATAATTCCTACCGTCACCTCGTATTAATTGGCGTTTGAATCCCCATCAGCATTTTATTTCTCTCAATTCCCGACAACATCTGCCATCTTGCCCCTCCCTTTTCCTTGTTGACAACCTTTACTTTCAGCTAACTAGTTCAGAAATCCATGTGGGCGGTGCTAGTTGTCATCTTGAGCTGATTCCGAGCAATTATCTCCCCGTAGATAGATTGAATAATTTTAGTGGCCATCTAATTATTCAAGGGTTTATCCACTAGCCAAGCTGAAAGCTGATGAAATAAATTTCATCACAGTTTGTAAACATGGCTACTAAGAGAAAAGCTGTGGTGTCAAGACACAGAAATAAATACCGGCAATATTTATTGATAGCTCATGCGAGAGTGATCAGTTTGTTAGTGATTATGAAAGCATTGATTTTTAATTTGCAAATAATGAAACTGAACAGGAATTATATTCCAGTGAAATTGAAAGATCGGAACAAATAGGAGTGGCAGCTGACATTGATAAGGCGAGTGTGAACATGAGTGATTCCTATTGGGATGAAATAAATCTTAAAGATCAGGATAATCCACCCCAACCCCAACCTCTTCATATTTATGCAGAAGTACCAGGTTTGAAGTCCTCCCCTCCCTTTCTGATTCCACGCCAATTATTTATTTTAGACTTTATTTCACTATAACCCTGCCATAATATTTCACTATAATCCTGCCAAAGTTGATGGTCACTGAAACAGCTATTATGCATAACCCAATTTTAGCGTAAAATTTAAAGTAAGTTTTTTTAAGTTTTGTTATTTACTCAGTTTTTGGTGTTATTTTCAGTGATTTATTCTATTTCAAGCTATTAAAATTTTCAAAGCTTAAAAATTAATGTTAAATAAAACAGTTTTTTTATATCTTGATTAGTGATTTTTTTAATTATATTTAAAAAATAAAGTATATGTGTAATTATATAATCGGATTGGCAAGCATATTAGTTAGCTTATGAATATACTCGAACTCGACTTGAACTCTGGAGCTTTTGGAAACACTTGACTTGAATGAAAAAACCCAAGCTCGCAGACCCCTACATAATTAGGGGCGTGTGAATATCAAATCAAATAGCAACATTTTGAACAAATATTGAATACTACAAATCATTTAGTTTTTTCACCAGATATTTTTACGCCAATTATTTTTAATTTAATTTAATTTCTTTTGAAGATTGTGTTTCATATTCAATTATTCTTAAAAAATTTTTTTTTAGTTTTATGCTGCTTAAAGGTTCTCTATTTTAACACACAATTAGGGCTGGCTCTCTAGTAATGGTTCTCTAGGTTTGAAAACCTTTAAATAATCTTTAGCTTTGAAACCCCTTATTTGTTCTCTAGGTTAATCCCCTACATCTTCTCTAGTTTGATACCCCTTAAATGGTCTCTAGGTTTGTTACACCTTAAATGTCATCTTTGTTTTAAACCCTTTAAAGTTATCTCTGTATGAAACACCTTAAAACTTTTCTTTGTTTGAAGCCCATTTTAATGTCCTTAAGAAATTGACATCCCTTGATTGTTTTTAGTTTAACATCTTTCTACTCTCTACAAGCTATTTAGTTCACTAACAACAGATAGGCTGATCCTCCAAAATAGTTTACCTTGGCAAGCTACGCCCGTCCCCTCTCATTTTCATGTCCCAAAAGATGGTAGAGAATAATATGTGTCTGTCCTTTTCTAAATCTTTCAAGCTCTCTCGCATGCTGAACCCTACCAATAACTGTTGATAAACAGAGCACAATGAGTCATATGAGATTAACAGTGAAGAGCCTAAATACCTGTTGGAACAATGAGCACATTGTTTCCTTGACTGAAATGTGCCAGGAGGGGGCCAATCCCGCATGACTCTCGGGAATGGGTGAATTTCCAACATTTTCTCGAGCGTTCGGGATCCTGTCCACCTCTAATTTAAGAGTCAAAATATATAATCAAATTTTTATAAATATCATTTGTCTTATCATTATTATTATTATTATTATTATTATTATTAGCACCGCGTCTTACTACCCGTTCGGGTTATACACACTTACGCTAATGTGTAATGGTAGGGTGATTGTGAGATGAAATGAAGGACCTACAGTTTAACGTGGAATCCGAACCACGGTGGAGGCCTGGAATTCCCTTTGTCTTATCGACTGAGACCTTACTTCATATATGCCTCTTCCCCCTCTTCATTCAATCAGATGTTACCTTGACTTCATTTCAGACAGGCAAATTGTATAGATGCCCCCTTTTTTTTTTATCCCTGATCGACTTAAAGGCCTAATAATAAAGTTAAAAGGTTGAATGGAGTAGAGCTTAGAATAGTACAGAACATAAAATATCTTGTAAGCATGATTAAGGAGAAAGGTGGAAGTAGAGAGGATTTAATGAGAAGATGTCATCTGGGAGAGTTATATAGGTGCGTAAGAGACCTGCTTTGGACAAAAGTACCCTTGAAGTGTAAGGAAGTGTTGTACAAGGTGTACTTTGTACCTATTTTCACACATGCAGCAGAAACATGGACATTGAATGTAAGAGAGACCAGAAAATTGGAGGCCATGGAAATGAAGTTTGTTAGGAGCATATCAGCTCTTAGGAGTAGCAACAATATCAGTAATGAAGTTATCTGGAAAAGAGTAGGGGAAAGGGTGGAGTACATGAAATTGTAGAGGAATTAAGAGTGAGATGGTATGTGTGCGTGTAATGAGGATGGAAAAAGAGAAGATGCCAAAGAAATAGTTGGAGATTAGATACTGGTATGTAGGGAAAAGAACGCTAGGGAAGCCAGGAGGCCAAGAAAACGATGGGAGGAGCAGATGACAGAAAGTGTTCAAGTGAGAGGAGAAAAGTGAGAGAAATTAAAGGAGGAAGGATATGGAAAGATGGCATTTTTTAAACTGACACGGCCACAGGCTGAAAACAGTTGTTGATGATGAACCTTGCCTCATTTTTCTAAAATACTTCCACATTGTTATTTTATTACAAATTGTATACAACTTAGTATATTACAAACTTAACCATATAAAACATTGAAAAAGCTATTTTTTTATTACTATACATAGCTTATATGTTTTCAGAAATCTATATTTTGTGGCAAGATGTGTTTCCTGTTTTCCTGGATGCATCATATCAGCCAAACGAGGACCTACGGAGGGAGTCTCTCAAAGGCCTGACTGGGATGGCAGGGACACTGACTGATGAATCTCGGGCCCAACTTCTGTCTAGACTGTGTGGCTGCATTACGCAGGAGATTGTTTCTAGTGTCAGGTAAATTAGTTAAAATTACAGTGTACTACTACTGTTAACCAAGGTTTTCTCGCTAAACTTATTTTGGATTTATGATTCATCATCTATTATTCAACTTATTGTGTTATGAAAAATATATTTATTTCACTTAGACCTATTTTATATTATTTAGATCCATAAATTCCTTTTTTCTACAAGAGGCACGGTTTTGTGCAGTTATGCAGTATCCCTTAGAAGGTTCCAGTCTTTTTTCTCTTTGTTTTTCCTTTCTTTTCTTTCTCACAACATTCTCTTCTCTTTCACACTCCAATACCCCATACACAAAATCAAACCTGAACCTAAATACTTAAGAATCAAGCACATTTATGATCCAAGTTACAGTGATTGAACTAAAAAGTCCTCTTGTCAATACTTTGCTATGTTCTATAAATAAAGCTGCATGATATGCCTTGAGATGTGAACTTTTAGACTTACAATATATATTTTTTAAAAGCGTTTCGGTTTTGAGTCTTGATATCTGTTCTCCTTATGGTTTATTATTTGACTAATGAAGATGAAATGTTGTTATTGCATTTTTCAGATATGAAGGTGTATCTTGTCTCAAGGCCTTGGCACAACTTTATCCTGACCAAGTGTTTAAGGCTCTGAAAGATGCAGATATCACTCCACATTTCGGTCAGTTCATAATGACATTGTGAATTATTTTGGATTTGTTTGCCCCCCTCTCCCCACCTTTTTTTTTGTCACCTCGTCTTACTACCCATTCAAGTTAAACGCTTATGTACTAATTACACTAATTGTTTAAGGGATTAGGAAGGCTATATTTGGAGGAAGTGTACCTGCATTTGTTTATAGGGAAAAAGAAAAACCATCCTCAGTACACCCGGTCGAGATTTGGACCTCGATCTCCTTGTCATTGGCAATCTAGTCTATTACGAGAATAGCGCGTTAGACCATGCTGCCATCATAGCGGGTCAGTTACCAGTGCAGTCAGAGTTTTTTTTCTGAATAAAGTAAAAAAGTAGCTTTTATAAGCAATGGATTTTATAAACATTTAAATTAGGATAGAAGGGCAAGGTTTACACACATCACAATAATGGTAACTTTCAGGATACAGCAGAAGAGAAGTAAAGACCAACTGGATTATAGGTTGATCATTTTTACTTGTCTCTCCATACAAGTCTTGATTGTAGATAGAATATTCTTTTTTCATAATCTATATTAATAATATATTGTATGCTGATGGCTGTGAACACATATAAATATGACTGGTTTGATTAGGCCTGCTAGGGTAGAAGATTTTACTGAAATGGTTGGTTGCCTCAGCTTGAAACCAGGGAGGTATATGATCTTAGTTATAAATTGGTGATTGAGATGCCACCGACAAAGTTGGGGAACATTGTGACTGTAGGGGAGGACTTCTATATCATTCTGGAGTCAAAATCTAACTGATGTGTTAGGTCATGAAGTGTTACAGGCTGTTGAGTAGTTATCAAATTTATTAACTTTGCAGATATTTCATCTTTCATTGGCATACCTTTCAGCACTCTGTATTATGATGGATTAAACAAACTTTGACTTTTCATAAATACAGCCTACAATATCCTTTCATCTAACATCTTTTAAACAAAGCTCCAAGGATCACACTAAAATATCCCTCTTAAACCTAGTATAGACTGGATGATAATCGTCAGATACACACTGATGTTTATCGCCCAAGTGTCCGGCGGCAAAGGATCAAAGAATGTTGCCAGTGTCTTGGTCTCCCACTTCCAATGGGAAACATAGCTTGGTGTGGACCCACGTGTAAACATTGGCGAACAACTTTTGAATCTAATCCATTTGATTTCATTTCAATATATAATACTCATAAAAGTTGATTTTCTTACTTTAAAATAAAATATAAGATGGTTAAACTGATATCCCTGGTGGACAATATGCAATAGTAAGTACTTTTTTTATTTAAATGTTGCTGGTTTGGTAAACTACCTACTATATAATATTGATCAACACTGATTTTAGACAGGTTAAATAACATAATTTTATAGCTAAATAGTAACTAATTAATGTTAGTTTTCTAGTTGAATGTATTAATACAAGTTTTAAATGTTTCTCAAGTATGAAAACAATCATTACGTATTCTCAAAGCTACATTTTTAATTTAACTGAAATTATAATTTAAGAAATGGTCCATGTAAAAACACCAAAACTATTATTATTCCTGTGTTTGTCCTTTATGTTATACTTTTTACATGCTCCTATCTATGTGTCCTATCATTCTTTACCATTTTCCATTTTATCCTTTTTGTGTTTTTTTTGTTTCCTCTTTTAGGAAGTTGTATTGCACGTTTCACACTCTTCCCTGATGAGTTTCGATAGAATGAAACCTAGGTCAGGGGAATGAGCGGTGACGATCGATTTTCTTTAAAGTGTGAACTGTGTTCTTCTTTTCATTGTAAAAGCCATTTTGTGTTCGTCACTTTTATATGTTTCGGTCCACCTTTCGTATACCTTCTTCCAAATATATCTACTTGTCGAAAGTAGTTTTAGAACTCTAATATGTTATTAGTGTCAAATTTGATATTAATTTGAGCAATTTGTTAAGTTACTGAATGATTTATGGGGGAAACTACTGATATAATTTAAATTAAATAGCATATATTCACCATTAATTTTTTTATTTTTAAATTGATTTGTACTTGCCCAAAAGGAAGCTCAAAAATGACAAGCCAACTAAACATTTCAGGGTGTCTACTATCCGGGAAAATGGGAATTAGCCGAGAATTTGAAGTGATGGGGCGGGAATAAGTCGGGAATTTGGTAAATTACAATAAAAATTTGAGAAAATGTTGTTTTATTCAAAATATGAAATATATTAATCATTAAATCAGTAAATTATAATATGATTCAACCTGTCTTTTTTGTTTGTAGCTATGTAATATATTTTATAATTCCTAGTAAACAATGTTTACACAAATTTAAAAAAAAAACATGTTTATTTTAATTTTAGAACTCATTATTTTTTAAAACGGGGGTAAGGGGGCGTTAGATGGGTGTAACATATGTCTGAGTCGATTATTTTAAGAAATGATCAGGGGAAATCAGGGAAAGAGTCAGGAATTTCATTGGTGAAGTTGAGTAGACACCGTGAATTTGAGTTTGATACCAAGCTTTAATGACAATCTCCACTCAAAGCTTAAAATTCGAGTACTCGATGAGTCCTAATTTTTAATATGTATAACCGCTCCCTTCAACTGTCAATAACTAACCATGAATTGAGAGATTTAGCTGTCAATATTTGTATTGGCAAAACTTCGTTATTGAAGCAAAGTTGAAGCTAATATTTGTTTTGAAGCCAAGTTGAAGTCTTAGAGCTTCGTACACTCCTATAGTTTATATTTAGGTTTGTTTTTTCATGTTTCAGATATTGTAGATAAAGAGGATCAACGCAAAGATAAGCAGTACCCTTGTGTAGATGAGGTCCAGCGCAGATTAGAGTGCTTCTGTCATCTGTCTACCAGGGAGCCCTTTATGTCCTACGTCCTGCCCCAGGTGCTGGAACAGATCACTAAGCCGCAAAGTGCTACCTGTTGCTCTGTCTCTCTGCATTGCCTTAGGTATTATAGGGAAATAATTTTAACAGTTCAACAAATATGACAGAAAAATAAAATAAAACTGTACACATGGCTTATTATAGAAAATTAAGCACAAATAGAAGCATAAATTATGTGGTCAGGATCCCAACAGCTTAAAGTGTTTGGAATATATTCATTCCTGAAGATTAGGCGAGATTGGCAAATTCCCGTCAAGTCAAGTTTTGGACAGGAAATAAAGCGCGATTATTATTCCAGGAGGCACTTCCGGCTCATCACTGTTAATTTATTTTGTATAAATCCACCATGTCTCTTAAAGAAAATTGATCGTCACTGCCCAATCCTGCGACCCAGCTTTCATTCTATCGGAACTCATCAGGGAGGAGTGAAACGCGCAACGCAACTTCCTAAAAGAGAAAACCAAAAAACACAAAAGAGGAGAAAAAGGAAAATGGTAAAGAATAATAGGACACATACTCTAGTGTTGGATTAGACTGCCGAAGATGAGATCAAAGTTTGATCCCAGTCGGGTTCGCTGAGGGTGGTTTTTCCTAAATTGTGTTTCACTTTCCTTCCACACAAATGCGGGTGCATTTTCTTTAAATTAAGCCTTACTAATCGCTAGCCCATTAGTATAATATAGGAATATAACCCGAACGAATAGTAAGACCTGGTGATAAAAAAATGTGTTTGTGTAAATATCATGTGTCCTACGAGATGTTCACATAAACACAGTTCTTATCTTTTCAATTTCTGATTTAGCTTAGCCTTTAGTTAATAATATTTATAAGAAGGATGTCAAGTAATTTTTTTAAATAAAATCTTATTGCGTGTAGAAGGTTTTAATTGAATAATAAAATTTTATCATCTTCACCGAGATGTCCTATTGATCTTTTACATCTCTGGTTAAGGATGCCGATTTTTTTAAATAAGATTTAATTCTGTGTAGGACTCTGGTTTTGGCTCCAGACACCCCCTCTGAAGTCCACTTGTACCTGCATAAAGAATGTGATGCTGTTTTGACCCTCATCACCAGCTGGATTGCAGGCGTAAGCCCAGATAACATCCATCAGATGACATTCAGAGACAAGGCTCTCATAGAAGCAGCAGCAGACGTTATTAGGGCCATTGTGGCTGTACTGGATGTCAGGTATGTACTTCTTGCAAAGAATATTCACATTACTTCAAGATCATCATCAACAATTTTCAGTCTTTGACAGATCAATTTAGTAAAAGGCCTTCATGTTCTTCTATTCTTCCTCCTTTTCTTGCTTCCATTCTTCTCCTTTCACTTGCATACTTTCTCTTATCTACTCCTTTCATCTCTTTGTTGGCCTCCCTTGACGCCTTTTTCCTACATACTTCATTTCCATCATTCTCTTTGGTATCCTCTCTTCCTTCATTCTCGTTATATGTTCATGCCATCTTTCTCTTGGTTCCTCTACTATTTCATGTACTCCCACTCTTTCTCAGTTACCTTCATTTCTTATCCCTGCTTGAAGTGTTATTTTTACAATTATTTTATTATTATTTTATTAACCTTTAAGTAAAGGGGTAGAGATTATAAACTATTTTTCTTTATTGAATAGGGCCTATAACTACACTCAAAGGTATAACATTTGTTACTTATTATCCAAGGATGCAATTTAAAGGCTTTTATGTAGAAAAATGTGTGGCCTATTTTCAGGTATGCTATGATCAAATATTGTTAAAAATAATAACTTCTCACTCAGCTTAGTTTAGAAATTTTGCAAGGCATTTAATTTCTTTTTTTATTCTTTTCAAATTTCTTGAATTTTTTGAGAAATACTTTATTCTTTCAAGATCTTTAAAAAAAATTATTTTTTTTACCCCTCTCTTGTCTCAATCTCAAATTTTTGATTCTCTCATCTTTAAAATCAAGTGATCACAACACATGTAATTTAATTATTTTGGATTTTTGTAATGTGAACATTAGTTTTTGATGTAAATAACAGAATAAAACGGTATGGATTGAACATGAATTTGTATTCTATGTGTATTAAAACTTTAAATTCTTTGACTGTTAAAAGTTTATCTTTCGAATTAAAATGTTACTTTGGATCAAAGTCAAAGCTCATTGTTAGGTTATTTGAAGTCAAGTCAAAGTTTCCGAAGATCCGTTTTGTCCCAGGAATATTGGGTTTAGAGAAGATGACAGTAATTAAACTTAACTAGAGAAACAACACTGTTATAAGTGTATAACTCTAACGGGTAGTAAGACTATTTTTTTTAAATATGTTAAATTTGGTAAGAAAATCACAAACACATTCATTCCTTAGCAAGCTGCTAGAACAGCATCGAAATATTTCATTTTATCTGTGCTCTATTATTTTCCTACTATTCTATTTTTTATTACAAATGGTTTTTGCTCATTGCATTTTATTCCATTCGTATAAAACACATTGATTTGAATTAATATCTCACCGTTAGTTTGTTGGCATTGATACTATTAGTTAAAAGTGACAGCTGAAAGTAGATCTCACGCTTAAGGTTGGCTAAAAGGGAAAATTAGTTCAGCTCAGTATTTTTTCAATTATTCTGGTAAAAATAAATAGAATATTTCTTCAGTAGATACATTTAATTTTCTACAAATAGTCATCACTCATCATCAACTGTTTCCATTCTTTCGCCTCCATCTTTCTCTTTCCTTTCACCATTCTTCCTCCTTTATTTAATCAAATGCTTCTCCTCTCACTTGCACACTTTCTGTCATCTGTTCCCAACCTCCCTTGGTATACCTTGTGATATTTCTCTTACATACTTCATCTCCATCATTCTCTTTGGTATTATTTCCATTTACAAATAATAATAAAGTTATTATTAAATATCTTTCACAAGCATAACAGAATTTTACCAGGACTTTAAATAAAGATAAAAAAGTCTTGGAGATATTTTTCGATACCCACGACAAATATCCGAGAACTGTTGAGATTAGGTGTTTTTTTTTTAGAAAATCAATTGAAACGCACATAATCATGGTCTAACACATTACTATCGTAGCAGGCTAGACTGCTGATGACGGGGAGAATGTGGTGTCAATCTCAGTCGGCCGTCCTGAGTTTTTTTTTTCCAAAATGGAATTCCTCTTTACCTCCATGCAAATGTGGGTACACTTTACTAAATATAACCTCCTTAATCCATGAAACCCTTACAGTAATTAGTATATAAGTATATAATCTGAATGAGTAGTAAGACACGATGCCAAAAAATAAATAATAAATTTTGTCAAAAAAGTATATTTTGCTTCATAAGTTGAAAAAAAATACTGACCTAAATTAAGCTCCTTTCCACCCCTTCTTAACATATGCGTGTATGAAAATAGTTTTAGAAACTTTGGTAATTGTCAGACACCATTCTTCTTAGTATAAAGTAGCAATCCAAGCTATCATTTTCAGTGAACAGAACACACTGCTGGAGAAGTTTGTACCCATCTTCATTGGAGATGATCCCCAATCAACCATGCTGGATAGAGGAAAAACTAAGTTCCAGCCCCTAGAGGTCAAATCACCGCCCCAATACTCTCATACGGTGAGTACTAGAGAAGCTTTTTGACCGTCTCTTTTTTAAATTTGAACTTTCTGAGAGATTTTGTGGCTTATGGTTGGCTCTGTTAATCTCTGTGTAGGCTGACTTTATATTACCTTCTTATTTATATTTTTACCCGCCTCGGTGGCGTAGTTGGCTAACACGCTTGTCGTGTTGAGCTCGACTGCTGAGGACGGGGAGATCGAGGTTCGAATCTCAGTCGGGTGAACTGAGGGTGGTTTTTCCTAAATGATTTTCCACTCTCCCTCCACGCAAATGCGGGTTCACTTCCTCTAATTCAACCTTCCCAATTCCTAATCCATTAGAGTAATTAGTACTTAAAGCATATAACCCGAATGGGTAGTAATTATTATTATTTATATTTTAATCTAAAATGAATAGACTTTTAATATATAGATGGACTTGAAACTACAACAAATTTGAGAACTGTTGGTTTAGAGGGGGAGCTGCATTGTATGCTTAAAATGCTTCTTGAAAGCCAAGAATGCAATATTTCTTTCAAATAAAGGCTATTTTCACAATAAAGCATACATCTAAAACACCTATAAGAAACCTTTAATCGTTTTACACCTTTGTGCAAAAATCTAATCATAATCATCATCAAATGTTTCCAGCCTGTGGCTGGGTGAGTTTAGTAAGATGCCTCCTCCCTGTATCCTTTCACCACTCTTCCTCCTTTAGGCTAAGGCCACACAATCGATTTTTCCCGCTCAGAACCCAGCTACAAAAGTCGTACAGGGGGATGCTAGACGGAGTGATAAAAACAGCTTGAACGCAGCGGGAAAAATTGTTTGTGTTGCCTTAGCCTTAATGTTTTCCATTCTTTTCCTCTCACTTGAACACATTCTGCTATCTGCTCCTCCCATCTCTTTCTTGGCCTCCCCTGCGGCCTTTTCCCCATATACTTCATTTCCAACACTTTCTTCGGCGTCCTCTCTTTTTTCATCCTCATTACTTGACCATACCATCTCAGTCTTGCTTCTTTTACTATCTCGTATACTCCCTACACTTTCCCAGATAACTTCATTCCTAATCTTGTTTATTTTCGTGACAGATAACATGCTCCTCACAAACTTAATTCCTATGGCCTCCACTTTCCTAGTCTCTGCTGCATATGTGACATTGGGTTCAAATTACGCCCTGTATAACAATTCCTTACACTTAAAGGGGACTTCATTTCTTCATAGCATATTTAATCAACATATATGTATTAAATAGAGATTTCTTAAATCTGAATTTTAGATTTTCTTTCTCTAAAAATGAACAATTTAAGTTAGAGTGAATTTATTTAAAATTGATTTAAAAAATTTGTTTTGTGCCTCTGACAAATTACGTTTTGTTTGTCATATTTATGTCATTAACAACAACAAGAACACATTCTTAGTAAATTAATAATCGTTTTGATACAATTTTGTCCTGTTTTGTGATTTTGTTTCACTCTCAACTACACAAGTATATATAATTCCTTTTGCCAATTGCTTGAAATCCCATTTGAAATCAAACTCCTTATAATAATAATGGAGACACTTTTTTTTAAAGATTTTTATGAATCTTGAATACCATTATTACTATATAGTGGTATTAAATGATAATGCCTCTGTATTGTTCTTTCTGTCACTCCAGGTGTTCCTGCTGCAAGGTGTGATGACAGGACTGCACCATAAAGCTGACATTCCCCACAAGGACACATTGTTGGATAAGTTGTTAGAGCTGTCTGTCCACACTTGCGACCAGTTTGTGCACAACGCTGCCGTCAGTATCTTAGCCTGCTCTCTCAACAAGATGCCATGTGAGACAGAACTCCAATTATTCTTTACTTGCTTTTATTTTATGATACAGAGAAAGTATTGCAATTGCAAAAAAAAAAAACTTGCGACTATGATGAATCTAGATGTTTTATGTGCCCCAAACTCAATATTAAACTGCAGTAAATTTGTTATTCCTAATTAATAATCTTAATGTATTTATAAAAGAGTCACCCGCCTCGGTGGCATAGTTGGCTAACGCGTTAGTCGTGTTGAGCTGCTTGACTGCTGAGGACGGGGAGATCGAGGTTCGAATCTCGGTCAGGTGAACTGGGGGGGTTCCTAAATGGTTTTCCACTCTCCCTCCACACAAATGCGGGTTCACTTCCTCTAATTCAACCTTCCCAATTCCTAATCCATTAGAGTAATTAGTACTTAAAGCGTATAACCCGAACGGGTAGTAAGACACGGTGCTAAATATTATTATTTATTATTATGTTTTATTATTATTATTATTATTTATTTCTGACATTAGAAAAATAGATACGTCTGAATCGAAGGATTGTCATACTGATTCCACAGCCCTGATTTTTACTAAACACTTTGAGCATTGTAGTTCCACATTAATTACATTATTATTTTTGTAGTTACAAATTTTTTTATTGAAGAAATTTATTTTACAGTGTTCTGGTTTCTCGTATTATAGTACATTTTTTCATTGTGTTTAAGTTCTTTGAGTTCTCCTTTGGCTGTATTCAAATCCGAATTTTATATCGCGCATTTGGCCAATGTGGAATTATTTCATTTTTTTTAACAATTTTAGTTCTCTTTTTCATTCAGGTTTGTACTTCACCTAAATCAACCCATCTGAGGAAACTTTACAATTTTTGTTCATTTTGTGAAATTATTAAAAGTTCATTTGTAAATTGAGAAAGAACAGATCTAAATATGTGCAAAATGTTTTAATCATGGAATGTCAAACGATATCTCAATATCTTTACCCTCAATTTTTATGAACACAAATATCAAAATAATCGATAGCAAGCTCCATACATATAAATGTCCTTGCTTGGACCTTACTTTTAAAGTCTGAAAACAAAGAATAATCTATCAAAATTTTTAAGTATTGTAATGTGTAAAAGCAGGAATTATGATTTTCTATTTAGCTTATTGCTAAGTGATTTTTAATGTTGTTGTCTTTTTTGTTTTGTTCAGGTTAATCTCTAAAGTCTGAATATCACTGAAATCACTCAAACATCCTGTGATCCGTTTTATACCTTCAAAATTAACAAAACTTATATAATCACTATCCATAAAAATGGTAGCTCTGATATATACACTTGTGTTTTAACATTTATTGGCACATGAAAGGTTAGGCTAATTTAGGTGTAAATAGTTTTCATGTAAACATATTAAATATTGTGCATCAATAATTTACTATACTATTCACTTATTTCGCTTTATGAGGTAATTGTATTATATTTGGAAGAAGGTATAGGAAAGGTGGATAGAAACACATAAAAGAGACAAAGACAATATGGCTATATATTCACATACAATGTCCTTTTCCTGTGTTGGTCCTTTATGTTATACCTTTTACATCTATGTGTGTGTCCTATTATTATTTACAATTTTCCATTTTATGTATGACAAAAATTTTCATTTTATATATCGCCAACATAAAGTATAAAATGTATTCATTGAATTTTCTATTAATTTGTGGGCTTATCTAAATTACTTATTTAATTTAAAAGAAAATAATTAAACACTTAAAGAAACACCCGCTCACCAATAAAAAGTAAAATACATATACTTTTATTTGTTTACCATTTTGATTCTATATTTACTTTTTATTGTGCTGCTGATAAGTTTATAATACTTTATGTCTGTGCATGTGTCGATGACATGTTATTGGTAGAGGTCAATAGTATGGGTTAGTAATTCATACCAAAGATGTAAGAAATTCTTCTATTCTTTATGAAATGACCAATTCTAGAAAAATAGTGCCAAATTCAAAGCTAAAATATTATTTAAACTTTTATATTGTTTTGCCAAGATAAAATAACTAAATGATTCTAAATTTGTATCTCAAGTGAATTAATCAAGAGTGTGTGGCAATTAACTTAATTCAGGGTGTGTGAAGGCCACTTTTTAAATGCAAAGTTGAAGCAAAGCTTGAAACTTTTTGAAGAAAAGTCTTATGTCCAAGCTATCTAGGATTTTTGTTGTCACTTACCGCTATTTTTAATTTTTGATTAATTATTTTTCTAGTTCTTGTCATTAACATGGACCAGGAAAATTTTCTTGTTTGTTACCTAAGGCTTATATTAATAATTAATGCATACAGGCTCACTGATAGCTTAGTAAATTATCAATAAAGTTTTAATTTTTTACTTACATCATGCAGCTTATAATATTATTTTACAAACTTTACTTATGCATGTCTTTTTATCTGCATTTCTCTTATAATAATTATAAATTAAATTCTGTTTTCGTTTCCCATTTTCCGTATCAGCCATTTTGAATAATAAAGAAAATGGGAAGAAACTATGAAAAACTTCAGTGTCAAAATGCACTTGTAATTTGTCACAGATAATTCCAAAGAGATAGAATATTAAGGTATAAACATTAGACACGAGCTGGACGCAATTAAAGCACTTGCTCTACTTCATAACAGTGACCATGGTTTTATTATTTTCTCTATAGGTATTTTTATTTTTTACAAATCTATGTTGGCGATAGTGAATATAATATACTAACATCTATGTAACTACTTTAGATCCATGCTTACATTGTGGTAGTTAAATTACTAGTCGGTATTAAAATTATTAAATATTGAAAAATGTAATATTTAGTAAGATGAAATTAAATTGTTTGATAATTTATTGAAGTTTTATCCTTACTTCAAATTTTTTCGAATATGTGAAGGTTATTGTAGATGTTGAAGTTGAACCTGAAGGAGATTTGACTTTTGACTTTTCGAAGCTTCACACACCATTAAACTTAGTCAACTATTGAACGAAGTTAGTAATTAATAATAATTAATATTTTGAAGGAATGGGACGGAAATGGGAAATTATAAACGATTGTTTATAATAATTTTAGATTAAAAAAATATATTGAACTTTAAACTAATATGGTAAGATTTGTAAAAGATTTGACATTATTAAATTTAATATGAATAAAAACCACAATGAAATGAATAGAAACAATATAATATAGATAGGGAGTGCGTATAGCATTTTTTATCAAATCAAATAGCAATATTTTGAATAAACCTTATGTATCACAAATTGAATAGGGTCTAGTTAATTTTAGTACATTTTTGTCGAAAACTATTTTTACAATTTAATTTCTTTTGAAAATGGTGTTTTATTGATCTATAACTATTGAGAAAGTACAAAAAATAAAATAATTTTTTGCCTTTCTTAAATGTCCTCTAGATTTGAGACCTCTTAAATGTTCTCTATTTTTGGTTGGTTGGTTCTCTTGTTTAATACTTCTTAAAGGTTCTCAAGGTTTTAAACACCTTAAATGTCCTTAAGGCTAAATAAACCACTTTGAAGGTTATTTAGTTTTGAAACCCCTTAAATATTCTTTAGGTTTGAAACACTTTAAATGTTCTCTAAGTTTAATCAATGTTTGAAACTTCATAAATGTTATCTAGAATTGACACCCCTTAAAGTTTCTTTAGTTTAACACCTCTGTAATCTCTACTAATAATTTGGTTCTCACAATAGACAAGCTGGTCGCTTCCTGCCTTACCCTCCAACCCCCTTCTCTTGATTTCCGCACTCCAAAATATAATAAGAATAGAATAGAATATATCTATATTCTTTTCTAAATATTTTAAGCTCTTGGTTGCTGAACCTAACAGATAACTGTTGATAGCCAGAGCACAATGAGCCATGCGCCTCCCAACTTGGTTGTCTCACTACAAGTATTAAAATACTCAGTCCCCCTCCCCTAAGTATATCTACAAAAGAGATTAACAATGAACAATGCCAAGCCAGCAGCACCTGCTGGAACAATGGGCATGTTTTCCTCGCCTGAAATTTGACAGGAGGGGTCCAATCACCCAACATTTCCTTGACATTCAGAATCCTGCCCACCCCTAATATTTTGTCAAAACGGCAGTCGAACTATTTAAAATGAGAAATAGTTGTTGTTGAACATTAATATAAAGTAAAATATTGTGATTGTAATTAAAATCACTAATCTCAGCCAAATTATAGCTAAATATGACTTGAAGCCACGACATAATTAACCCTGACAGACACATTTTATTATTAATGTTTACTTTGCATCAGTAAAGCGATACTCAAAAAATATCTTACGTAATTGAGATATTTACATTAATTGATAGTGCCCATCCTTAATTCTTAAGCCCACGGAAATCAATTTCTCATCCTTTGTTTTTAAACCCATGGAAATCAGTTTTCAACTGGTATGCTACATACATTTTATTAATAATTATTTAGTTGTTTGAAAGTTTTAGGTCTTTCAGAATAATCGTAAATTTTGTGTGGTAAACTTGACTCATATGGGAAACAACAGCTTCAAATAGGCTCAAGGGGGAGGGAAGGAGGAAGAATAATTTATTTTCATGTGTTAAGTCAAATTTAATAAATGTTTTATTCAACATCAAGTTATTTGGGAGCTTCACACACCCCAACATGTTTATGTTCTGTAATTCTTTACAGTTTTTTACAGGGCACTCGTTACCTCTTTCTCCAGTGTCGGTAATGTAAATTGTGAATCATGTTCTACTTTTAATTGTAAAAGCCATAGGTTGTTTGTTCCTTTTATTTGTACCCATCATTCTTTCCTCTACCATGTCACTAGAGCATTTTTCAAAGATATCTCTAAGTGTGTTTTATTGGTTAACCTATCAACACGTGTGTTGATGAACATGACTCTTTGGGTTGAACAGGTGATATCCTTACTATGAAGATCTTCTCCGAATCACTGACAGTTCTGAGTTCTCCTCAGTACTTTGTGCAAAACAAGTTATTCGCACTCAACCTGTTGGCACAGATGGTCAAGGCATTACTTCTAAGTGGTCATCCTTCATTAGAACCTTTCCTTAAACTGCTTGTAAGCAACCTTGACCACAAAGAAGTCGGTGAACAGGCAGCCACGTCTTTCAAGATGTTACTGCAGGAAGACAAGTACCTTCGACAGGAAAACCACTGCAATATTAAGTTAGTGACTTATTATTTCAGCCTCATGTGATTAATGTTTAGTTCTCTGTTTTATGTTATGTTTCAGTAGATACCAACAGAACATTAAAAGTTTGGCTCTGGTTGGTATTTTGGTGTTTGTTAGGACATGAAAATTAGGGATGGGATTTTTGAATTCCTGAAATACCTCAAATTATTGCTATTCGAGAAATAAGGGGATAAAAATAAATTTTAGACATGATGACACTAGTACTAAGTGTAGATTATTTATATAAGTGAGCATTTTAATTGTCATAGAGCCGTGACAAGAAAAATTCCAAATTAAAAGTATTTCTTTAAGCGAATTGATCTAAAAGTAACAAAAATAAATTGTAGTGACACAATGTTTAATAGATATTTTCTTGAGCTCTGCGTGTTTCAAGCATGAATAAAGCTATTTATTCTTACTGTGGTGTGTTTCTGGTGTTTGATGACTCATTGTTTACGCTGCTCTCTACTTGCCTGGATGTTGTTTGTGAAATGTGTAGTTGGTTGGGGTTAGGAAAGAAGGAACATAAAGAACCCAACAAGTAGGGCAGTGCAAAAACTTCTGGGCATTGGAATGTAATTTATATACGACTCCCCCTTAACTGTTAACAAGCAAAACACGACACATTATTAGGCTGTAAAAAAAAGAGAAAAATTTTGGAATATGGTTTTTAGAAATATATTTGTGAAATTCAGAATATTTTGGTGTTCATTTAATGTGAATAAACGCCCACTGACCCACCACAACCTCATGACATCTCTGATTTACTCTTTGATAAAGTTACTGCTGATTTTGCTAATTATAATGGTGATAGCTATCTATTAATTGTGGAATACCATTTGCGATGGATTGAGGTTGAGAAGGTCCCGAATAAGTCTGATTCCACTGCTCAAACCAATCTTTGCAAGTTTAGGGATTCCCAAACAATTCATGTCTGACAATCAACCTTTTGACTTATATGAATTCAAAGTATTTGCTCATTCGTGGAATATTGAATTAGTAACCTCCAGTCCTCACTATCCCTGCAGCAATGGTTTGGCTGAGAAAGCAGTTGGAATTGTTAAATTGATGTTTAAAAAGGCGCAATATGACCGTGGAGACCTTCCACTTTTCATTCTAGATTATAGAAATATCTCAGTGGCAGGTCTCCCATACTCACCTGCTCAGCTTCTTTAAAGTCGCACCCTCAATTCTAGACTGCCTGTACAGGATTGCCGCTTGAAGCCAGAAAATAATTAGCAATGCTACAGTGACTGTGAAGGCAGGGCAATCATTACATTATGACAAAACTGCTCGATTCTATGAGCAAGTTTTTAACCCTGAGCATTATGTCTTTATTTGGAACAACAAACTGTGATTTGAGAAGAAGGCAGTTTGGTTAAGATATTGAAAAACAGATCATATCTGGTGTGTATAAAAGGAAAACTTTACTGACGAAATTAATTTCATATAAGGCCTAGTCACTCTGATAATGACATTTCCTGTGAAGATCATGATAGGGTGAGGAGCTTTGGTGATGATATGGGTGAACTTGAGGGATTAAAATTAACACCACCATCCTCTCCTAATAAAAAGCCAGTAGATATGATAGCCTCAACTTCTCAGTCTCCTAATTCAAAAACGAATACTGTGTCTCTTGGAACTAGTCTGCCTAGTATTGTTACAAGGTCTGGTAGAATTGTCCACCCACCAAAACACCTTGACTTATGATTCTGTATTGGGTGGGGGGGAGGCATGTTTAAAGTTGTATAGTAGCACCTAAATCAACTGAAGGTTGAGTTTGTTGGTCAGTTGGTCTAACTGTGTACAATACTTTTAGTGTTTGTTCTAACATGGATTTATTTATAATCTTCATGCATAATTATTCTTTTGATCATTTATAGCTTGTACTTTATGTAAATGAGATGTCTTGAAATTGCTGATTAGGTCTGAAATTTAATTTGCATGTGATAATAAAACAAATTCAATTTTAAATATTTTCACTTTAAAATTGTACATTTTTAAAGATTCTAGGATTCAAATTTGGATCTAAGAAATATAGGATCTGACCCATCTCTATTTTTAAGATATCTAAAGGGTAGCACACACATTTATTGAGAACGAGTTTAAATTACTCTTAAAGTATACTGGTTATTAACACTCCATGCACTTTTAAAGATAATCTATGTGTTTTAGACTGTTCTATCGCCAGAGGTTCTTCTACACAGCAGTGAAGGTGTTATCCTGCAATGATAACCTTGAAAATCACTCCAACTATCTAGCAGCTTGGGCCTACTTAATACAAGGAACCCCCCATTTTGTCATTAGCTCCGACTTGGAAAAGGTGAGAGCCAGTGCTGCAATTGTATAAATAAGGAGTTATTTTATATGCATGAAATACAAAATACACCACAAAGTGTGTGCCAAATGTCTAGGAAATGTTAATAGAGAGAGTCACTACATACCCCTGTTCGGGTTTAAAGTTCACAGAGCTAGTATGGACATAGAAAATATTAGTTCACTCTAGTAGTATGGTCATATGCATACCCAGTCTTGTCACAATATGATGTGATATTAAGATCATCCGTATATGTTAACTGTCACGAGGAGAAAGAGGATTAGGAAAGAGTTGGAGTACAGGGATTACATGAGATAGTAGAGGAAGCAAGACTGCGATTTTATGGACATGTAATGAGGATGGAAAAGGAGAGAATACTAAAGAGAATGATAAAGATAAAGTATGTAGAAAAATAATGGGTGGGAGCCTATACAAGAGATGGGAGGAGCAGATAACAGAAATGAAAGAGGAGAAGAATGAACATGATTAAAGAGAAGGTGGAGGAATTTTACTAAACTTACCCAGCTGCAGGCCGGCAACAGTTGGTGGTGGTGTGTATATTGCTATATAAGAGTATGGTTTACAAACAGAAATCCAAGACCCACACTACACTGCCTTATCAAATTTTGAGGACCGCAAAGTAAATAAACAATCAACCCAACATTCATTGCTACGGTTACCCAGTCACTGATGATGTTAGAGGAAGATCATGTTGATCATTTATTTTAAATGGTTAATGATTAATATGATTAGAAATATATTAAAGCTGTTTGGGAACACTTCACAAGAATGTGATGTAACAGTAAGGAAGGAAACCATACTGAAAGGATAGTTAGGCTAGGCCTTTATCACTTAAATTATAGTGTTTCCACACTGTTTTCAAGTGGTTAATACTAAGGGCATGCATATATAAATTTTTATCAAATTGAATATCAAAATTTTGAACAAATAATGACTAATAAAATTAAAATAATTAATGTCATGTGTATGGTATAGCTCAAAAGTGAAATTGGTAATTTCATGAATTGGACATATTTCTGATCATTTCCTGAACTGGGCAGTTACGATCATTACCCAATTCATGAACTGGACAAGTTTTTGCCCGGTCCATGAAATGGACAAGTGAATAATGGGTTTGGTATTGAAGTTCATTTAACTTTTAATTTTTGAGAATAGAAGGTTAGGTTAGATCACTTTAATATAATATTTTAAAATGAATTTCAGTTAAACTTGTAGTATATAGTACAACAAGTTTCATTTCATGAATTGGGCAAGAGCTAATGCAATTTTTGCCCAGTTTATAAAATAGTCTATAGAAGAGGTCAATTCACGAAAGTGAACAGAAATTTGCCCAATTCACAAAATGGGCAGTTTCACTTTTGGGGTGTTACATATACAACAATAAATTTAATAAAATAATAATAATAATAATGAATTACAATAAATTTCAAAATAAAAATATTTTGAGTAGCAACACTAAATAAATATAATGTAATGAGAATCAACATTTTTAGAAAATTTATTCAGTACATTAACCTCCTTAATGTTTATATAGGTTTTAAACTCCTTTAAGGTTCTTTAGGTATGATACCTCTTTTAATCTCGACTATATATCAGGGTTGTCTCCCCGTTTGTCTCACTAACAACAATTTGAAACACTCATGCATATATGGTTGACCTTTGCAAACTAATCTAATCTGTCTCCCTTCCCCTTCATTTACAAGCTACAAAGGATGGTAGAGTAGTTCTTGTCTAAATCCAAGTTCTCTCGTTTGATGAACCTAAATAAATCAATGTTGATAGTACAAGAACAAGAGTCACATGCAACCCAACCTGTTTATCTCTGAACAAGCTTGCATGGAACAATCAACACTATGTGCTATCCACATGCCAGAATAGTGAAATATGTATTTACCAGCTCTTAATTTTGTGTAATTCTATTATATTTGGAAGAAGGTATAGGAAAGGTGGATAGAAACATATAAAAGGGGGACGAACACAATATGCCCTTTACAATGAAAAGAAGAACACAGTTCACACTTTACACTGCTGCCAATGGACAAAGAGGTAATGGATGTCTCTTAAAGAAAATTGATCGTCACCGTCCAATCCCCCGACATCCATTACCTCTTTGTACATTGGCAGCAGTGTAAAGTGTGAACTGTGTTCTTCTTTTCATTGTAAAGGCCATATTGTGTTCGTCCCCCCCCTTTAATATGTTTCTATCCACCTTTCCTATACCTTCTTTCAAATATAATGCAATTACCTCATAAAGCGAAAAGAGGTTTTCCTTATAGAGTTATATAATTTTGTGTAAGAAATTAAGATTTAAAATATAAATAAATTAATTTCAATTCTAAGAAACTTGTTAGTTTCTCAATTTTATCTTCCATATAGTGATGGGCACAATCAAGTAAAATTGCTTGAGCAATATTGAATGAAATATATACTCAAATAGGCCCATAGCAATCGGTTAGGCCTCATTGCTCAGGAGTCGGGAGGCTTGCAATGGAATTAGATATTAGTAACATAAGCCCATAGGCACTTCTAGTAGGAAATTGACTGACAAAGACCTCTTATCACTTTGCCTGACCAATGTACAGTCAGTAAGAAAGTGGGCATTTTAAAAAGTTTCTCCCAATAGAAAAATATAGAAATTAAAAAAATGGTTAGGTACTTTTTTTAGTAAAATAAACTATTTTTACATTCATGGTGAATAAGTTGATAATCCAATAACCATCTGTTTTTTTAGTGAAATCTTTTAATTACTGAACTATATTTTATCAAATAATTAGTTTTATAAAAATTAGTGTTTAAATTTGAATCAATCATGTAGTCTTGTCTGGGATCAATCTCAACCTGCTCCACTGAGGGAAATAAGGGGGTTATATAGTGGTTTTCTATTCTCTCACCAGGCAAATAACAGTGCAGTTACTATTACTTTGATTCAACTATTGATACATTATTGTGGTGAAATTAGTGGTGCTACAGATATGATGTTAAATCTGAGTGGTCATAATATTTATAATTTAACTTAATTTGAAAATTTTTTGCTAGTGCATATTGGTATATTTTAACACAAATTTAAATTTATGTGACTTTAAAAATTGGACATTATGTGTTGGTGATTGATATAGGAAACATTTTTTGAAATACATATCTTTTACTATTGAAATATTATTTTTTTAAATACAACCATATGTAGAATAGTAGGCGAACTAAATGAATGAGAAGTAAATAAACTAATCTAAATATAAAGGAATTAAGCTCATGACCCCAGCCCTAAGACTTAACATCAAATTAAGTCATGCCAGAAATCATAAACACATAGTAAATTTAAAGGTTTTTTTTTCTCTCTATTTTGTAGCTTACTTTAGTTAGTGCTGTTATTTGCGACTATGGGGATAGGGTTGCCGAATAAAAAGACTTGAGTAACATTTACTGAGTACTTTTAAAAATAATCTTAAATGTGATTTCTCAGTTAGCCTGCTTTCCAATTGTGAACTTTAGATCGGCAAGTATTTTGTAATGAAAATGCACGCAGCAACAGAAACTTCTATTGAAAAATTGGTCTTAAACATAAATCACTTGGTAAGCATTCCCACCAATAATTTTTTTTACTCATTTAGCTTAAAATAGAAAATAAAATAATAATAAGGACCAACTGGACAGAGTAAAGTTACTTGAGTAATTCTGGACGAATCGATTACACCCGATTACATAACAGAATCAAGTTACTTGAGTAGCTATCACCGACTTAATGCGCTTCCTCTCTCACCTCCCCACCTCCACCTCCAACCTTGTTAGACAGTTAGTGACAGCGGCTAACTGGCTGCTGACATTTGTATTCCCTTCCCCACACCCCCATGGTAAAAGGGTCAACAGTATTATTTAAACCTTGAGACACTGATATTATTTGACAACCTTCTGGACTTGCTCCAACTGCCGCCTGTAAACCTAGTGGTCTAAACCCAATATCACCCCTAAGGTAACTACAGGTCTTATTGAGAAAAGCTTTATCGTCTCTTTCTCGGTCAACAGTTGCCAAATCTTCTCAATTCCAGTTAAGTCTGTTGGTGGTGTGCTGGGTGTAAAGAAGGAGCTACTGGCAACATTGTGGAACCAGAGTTGCAAACTTTGTCTTATATTTTAGGGAAGATTGAGCACACACAAACTAAAGAATGACAACATTTTCACAATAGTCACCATACAGTTCCTATAGAGAGGAAATTTAGTACCTTGCTTCAGTGGTCGCATGGTCTAACTCGCTACTCTCAAAGTGGACTAGACTGCTGATAACAATAAGATTGAGGTTTGAATCTTGTTCTAGTGTACTGAGGAAAAAAAATTAATTCAAATGGTTTTCCACTATCCCTCCATACAAATGCGGGTACACTTTCTCATAACTGAAACATTAGCCTAATTAGTACATAAGGGTATAGCCCGAATGGGCGGTAGTATGCAATGTTGAAAGAAAAGAAAAAAAAATCTAAATTATTTGAAATTTTGAATACTCGCTCATCCTTAGTTAATGTTACAATTTAAAGGTTTGTAAAATTATTAAAACTACAGATTGATTATCTTAAACTAATTGTTGGGATCTCCATAACTGTTAAAAATCGGCCAGGAGTATATTGTTTATTTCAACTCTAATTGACCCAAGAAACATTTCCTAGATATTCGGCAGAAACTTCTTGGTACAACTACAACCTCTAAACAAGGGTTAGACAAATACATATTCACTACTATTGGGATCAACATATTAGAAAACATTCTAAACTATCAAATCTTAAGTAAGGAGTAGTTGAATAAGGTTTAATACTTATATGATTTATTGTCAGAACTAAGATGTTTTTTTTAAGTGTAGGTGACCTGGGGGTCTAGGGGTAAGGTGTCAGACTTTTGTGCTGGCGGCCGGGGTTCAATCCTCGGTCCAGGCACAGATTTATCTGATTACCAACCTCCACCGTGGTTCGGATTCCACGTTAAACTGTAGGTCTCTCATTTCATCTCACAATCACCCTACCATTACACATTAGCGTAAGAGTGTATAACCCGAAAAGGTAGTAAGACGCGGTGCTAATAATAATAATAATAATAATAATGTTTTAAATTTATAATGTTTTTAAAGTAGATTGATAAAAGATATAAAATTATATTGAAAAACAATTTACAATCTAAGAAAACATTGGTGTATAATTAAAATAACAAATTAATGAAAACCTAAAAATACTTCATCAACTCATAAATCAATGTGTAATAGTTAATAAATAGTCAAAACATTGGCTAACATATTAAGAATATTATATGCAAATACAAGAGTAAGCTAGCATAAAAAATTTAAGTATAAAAATTCTTTAAAATCAAAGCTAATACAAAATCAGGTTAACATCTGCAATGTCAAAATTAGTTTGAGATGAATATTGATTGAATATAAAAATAGTTAAAAGGGTTGGTTATATTTATCTAAGTTTTATCTGTAATTTGACATCCCTTTACGCCTTTGAGAATCCATCAATGGATGGAATGTCTGGATAAAATTGTTCTGACATGTTTCGGCACGTCACATATCATACCATACTCATGGACACTAAACGAAATTAAAGAAGCCATGAAAAGATCATGTAATTTGAAGAGAAAAAAATATATATTTAGCACTGCGTCTTACTACTCGTTCAGGTTATACGCTTAAGTACTAATTACGCTAATGGATTAGGAATTGGGAAGGTTGAATTTAGAGGAAGTGAACCCGCAAGGAAAACCATTTAGGAAAAACCACCCCCAGTTCACCCGACCGAGATTCAAACCTCGATCTCCCTGTCCTCGGCAGTCGAGCTCAACATGACTAGCGCAAAAAAAAAATCTTTTTTAAATATTTAAGTCTTGAATATCCTTAAAGATTAGAAGGATTCGAGGGAATATCTCTAATCTATATTTTATATACCTAATCACAATGTTCCATTAGGCATAGGCAAGAAACTTTGCATACAGCTCAAAAACAACTCCGTGCTTAAGCCATCCTCAACAACTTTCTCCACACTTCCCTATCCTTGCATACTCCCTTTGCTTCAACAACATCCATACACTGTGTCATATATGCTATTTGATTCTTATAACTCTTAATGTTCCTCTTTTTTACTTATTCGTTCTACAACATTTAACTACATCTTACATGGATGGCATAACCCTCCTTTTTGGTCCACCCATTCTTCCACCATATATTTGCTTTGTTACTCGATTCACACTCATCCTCTCAACAAGCCCAAACTAATGTAAGACTCTTCTTTCACATTGACCTAATATAAAATAGAAATACTAGCTAAGGGTTTAAAAAAAAGACAATTTATTATAACATTCATACACTCAATTAAGTTTTAAATTAATACTATGGGGCCTGGTTGTTAAGTTTGTTTGATAATTATGTTGTTTTTTTTAACTATTTTATTCTAGAATCTCGAATATCCTTGAGGATAGTTTTTATCACTATCCATACCCGCCTTGGTGGTCACAGATTAAATTTCCGAAGACAGGAAGATCGAGGGTTCAATCCCAGTCAGTTGCACTGAGTGTGGTTTTCCATAAATAGTTTTTACTCTCCTTCCACACAAATGCACTTCCTCTTAATTAAAACTTTCCCAATCCCTAAACCATTAGTGAAATGAGTATGTAGGCGTATAACTTGAAGGGGATGCGATACTAAAAAAAAATATATATTTTTATTTGTTTATAGCAGTTTAGATATGGTTGATAAAACCTTTAAAAGTATGGATAGTTTATTTAAATATAAACCATATCGAAACTTATATATACAAATAAATAACACATTTTAAATGTGCTGTTGTTTACTTGGAAAGGGATTGCAATTTTAAATGTTGAAGAATCGTAATCTAGAATAACAATCATTTATATCTCTAGATATGTCAACTAAAGAAACTTTTCTGATCCTCTAACTGTGACATTTAATCACTTTAATAAACTATAAATGGAAAATATTTACTGTTTCATAAAATTACAGATCACATATTTTGGGAAAGTCTTATTGCTGAATATTTGAACCCAAAAAAACCTATTTATTACTTAAATTCCATAATAATTTCCGTGATATGATCTAATTTAAGTTGAAGTAAAGTGATATTTACTATTACATTCTTTAAGTTTCTGACCCATTAGGTTAATTATTTACTTTCTGTGTAATTAGATCCTGCCCAGGCTTTTGTCGCTGATCCAGCAGAATTCGCCGGCACTGCTCTCTGCTGTGGAGATCCTACAGGACCTACTTAGAACCAAACATTCCGGCCTGGAGCCTCAACTCCAAACATTGTTACTTTGTTTCTTAGAGCTGGCATCCTTACCAAACAATATGGTGTGTGTCCCTTTTACTGTGTACTCTTCATATTGTTAAGTAATGTGACTAGGATTATACAAATCTCTTAAATTTTGAAACTGAATTTGAATGGATTCAATTCAAAATTTTGAGTCCTTATATTTCTCTTATAGAAAACTTTTTTTTTGCTTTTTGGTAGGCCTGTGAGAGAATGACGACTACCTTTGTGGTCTAGTGGTCAGAGTTTCTGGCTACTGATCCAGAGGTCCTGGGTTCAATCCCCGGTGCTTTCAAAAATGTATCTCTGAAGCAGTGGATCTGGTACAGGATCAAACTCTGCCTCGTGAGGACAAATGAGGAGTGACTTGAATAAATAAGTTGACTCTGGCTTAGAACACTGAGGTTAAAAGCCAGAGGGTTTGTTGTGCTAACCACCTACATGACACCCTCTATCTTCAAATGTTGGCACTATCATTGCTAGCGCCGACGGCTGCTCGGTCAGTATATCTCGCTTGGGGGCTCACACCATGAAGTTGTTTGTTGTGCGAGAATGACAGTTGACTTGGGGAAATCTTTGGTCAGGAAGTGACAATATCCCACTGGAATGGGATAGTAGGGGGGAGGGGGGTAATTAAAATAATGTTCTTATTAAGGTTAGTAAACATTTTTAAGATTGCTGATAAACACACATTTATTTCAACTAAAAATTAAATAAAAAACTAATTTAATAAATCTTAGAAGCTTATGGAAATTTGATCAAAAACAAATAAAATTGTATAGTTTTAATTTGTCAAATGTATGTGTAGATGTCAAAAATATGTTTGAATTGAGTTAAGAGCACCCGCATTAGCATTGAGTTGGAATGGAATTTTAGTTTCTAACCTACCTTTGACTTGCAATCTTTTCTGAGACTTGCACCTTTAACTGTGTGACCACTTGTGTGTTACGTGTGAGCCATGTTCCTCATAGCTGTAAAAGGCAAATTGTAATTGTTCCTTTTATACATACCTACCAAATTATGCTGTTCTCTTATGGTGTAGTCAACTTCACATTTAATCCAGCCTAACTAGCTTTCTCCACACTTTCCTATTCTCTGGGCCACCAAGAGGGGAGGGGGGGGGGNCCCGAATCACTTTTATTTTAGAATTCTACAAAATACTATTAGTATCTCTTCACTTTATATCGAAAACTAGATAAGTGCAAGTGTAGACGCTCTCCGTCCTCAGAAGTCACTTCGAACATCAAAAGCAGACCAGAGTTTAATTAATGTCTCAAGACTTTGTAAGAATCGAAAATTTCATGATAGAGGGGATGTTGACTACAAATTTGACTCGCCAGAAACCAGATTCAAAGTGCAGGTGTTCGTTGCTACATTAGATCTGCTCTTGCCTGAATTACGTAACCTGGCTGAAATGGCAGAATTGTCTGTATTATTCTCGCCTCTTTTGAACACGCCAGATGATGTGGACACCTCAGCCATAGCCTCTCGTGCCGAAGCTTTTAAGGCAGGATATCCTCAGGACCTTCAAAAAAGAAGAGTTCATAGAAGAAATTAGGCTCATTACAAAAATACGGTCAGAATCAAACTTGTATGCTAGTGGAAATTTCAGCTCTACCTTTGAACTGCTCAATTGTTTGTTTCAAAAGGGTCTAAAACAGTTTTTCCACAAAATGGTATTTTTGTTTAAGACTTCTAACGTTATTACCTTTGTCAGTAGCATTTGCTAAGTTTGAGCATTGAACATGATCTTGTTAAGGAATTAAGTTTTGAGGATCTTATTGATGAATTCTCTGCAATGAAAGCTCGAAAAATTGTTCTTAAATGATATGAGAGTGAACGTACTTAAGTATTTAAATGAAACTACTATTGTAGCTTAACCATTTTTGAAGCAAGCTTTTATGTACACAGTTTAAGATTATCTTGATAATAATAATAATAATAATAATAAAAAAATGTAATCAATTTATTTTTTATTATTAGCACTACGTCTTACTACCCATTCGGGTTATACGCACTTACGCTAATGTGTAATGGTAGGGTGATTGTGATATGAAATGAAGGACCTACAGATGTCTTGTCAGAGGTGAAGGAAGGGTATGGTAATCAGATAAATCTGTGCCGGGACCGAGGATTGAACCCCGGCCGCCAGCTCACCTGATTTCATTTTAAAAATGTATCATCGTGTTTCACTGGTACCCATTTGAGTTATATGTATAGAATATGTACTAACTATTAACTATGCTAATATGTTAGGGATAGGAAGGTTAATTTAAGAGGAAGTGTACCCACATTTACATGGAAAAAAAGTGGAACACCATTTATGAAAAAACACTCGAGTGAGATTCAAACCCTGAACTAAGCGAGTTTTGTTTATTATCTATATGAAAGGAAGCCCCCCAAAATGTTGTTGCCCCAGCCCCCTGAGCGGCCCTGCCTATCCTTGCATACTCCCTTTGCTCCAATAATATCTATGCACAGAGTCATTGATGCTCTTAATGTTTATTTTTTTCACACATTTGTCTACAACATTTAGTAATGTCTTACCAGGCCTACATATTCCATTTGACCCACACTCTTGACCTTCATATATTTGCTTTGTCTCAATCCACACCCATTCTCTCAACATGCCCAAACCAAAGTAAGATACCTTTCACAATAACCTATTGGATTCCCTTTCAAACCATACTCTTTCAGCACCCATCCATTACTGACACCGTTCATACAAGTTTTTCCGCATACGTTTCTTATTGGGGGGCGTTTTCTACATATGATATATCACTTTGGTTTTGCCCTTACCTCTCCACGCTAATGGGGGTGCTTTTCCTGAAAAACTATCTACTGCTTAGAGTAAATGATCAAAACCATGGTGCTATATGCATATTCCCCCCCCCCCCCCCCCCCCCC
>CABFOW010003248.1:59206-78624 GCA_902141385.1 Timema californicum
TTCCCCCCCCCCCCTCCCTATATTATATATTTCTATACCTCTTTTTTTTTGTACCTTTTTCAAAGTATAATATTGTGTCTTTTAAAGATTTAAATAAGATATATAATGTGTTTTATCTTCTATTTATTTTTGTGGACGAAGCTAGAAGAAAGAGAGACAAACACATGATAGGGAACAAATACAATATGGTTTTGACAGTGAAAAGATCACAGTATACACTTCACTTTGCTGCCACTTGGAAAAAATTGATGGCTACTGCCTAATCCCTCGATCTAGGTTTCATTATATTGAAACTCATCTGCAAGGAGTATGTAACATGATAGAAGAGGAAACCTAAAAAGAAAAGGGTTAGAAAAAATAAATTGGTAATGATAGGACACTTAGACAGAAACATGTTAAAGAAACTAAGAACAAAATGGACATTGGTTGGGAATAATATATCTGTTTTTATATATATATATCCATTTTGTTCTTAGTTTCTTTAACATGTTTCTATCTTTGATTCCTATCATTACCAATTTATTTTTTCTAACTTTTCTTTTTAGGTTTCCTCTTCTATCATGTTACATACTCCTTGCAGATGAGTTTCAATATAATGAAACTAGATCGAGGGATTTTTATATATACATATTTCCCAACCAATGTCCATTTCCTATGTTATATATATATTTTTTTGTGCTAATTAATTAATGGTTTTTATTGTTGCAGGCTGTGCGTATTGTTGCATTGAAATGTATTTTATATATATGCCAGTACCCTACACACATGATACTTCCCTACAAACAAAAAGTGAGTATATTTACAGCAACTTCATTTCCAGATAATCAATATTGTTATCAAATCAAACATTGCAATTTGCAGTGTATTCACACTGGACTGTTTTAAAAGTTTGTAAAGATAAAAGATTTACTCTAGTAAATAACTCAAGTGTATAGAATATAAAATAAATATTTTTTTAACTACAGAAATGTCTTAAAACATTGTAGAATAATGTAATGTACATAATAGGGAAGGAATCCGAAGTTGGGCTAGGCCTAGCTAGAAACAAATTTACCTCTATTTTCATTTTATTATACAAGCTTCAAACTTTGATCTGGTCAATTTCACAGTTACTCTTTAAATATAATCGGCATTTTTTTCTCTGTTTATTTTCTTAAGATGAGATAAGAATATTTCTGAACATTGAAAAAAAAAAAAAATCATGTAGGGATGGGACCCTCAAGTTCTTAAGGAAGTTCAAGATTCAAATATGGCTTTTTTTCCCCCCACTATCGCTTCTTACTACCCTTTTTGGGTTATATGCATGGGGAAGGTTCTATTATAGTAAGTGTACTCGAGTTCACATGTANCTTTTTGGGTTATATGCATGGGGAAGGTTCTATTATAGTAAGTGTACTCGAGTTCACATGTAGGGAGAGTGGAAAATCATTTTGAAAAAACTGCACTCAGTACACCCAACTGAGATTCGAACCTCAATCTCCCTGTCATTGGCAATCGAGTCTACTGCAAGAGTTAACACCATGAGGAATAGTCATAACTTGGAAGAAGAAAACTTTCTGATGTATACATCTTTAACCCGCCTCGGTGGCGTAGTTGGCTAACGCGCTTGTCGTGTTGAGCTCGACTGCTGAGGTTTTTTTTTTCCTAAATAGTTTTCCACTCTCCCTCCACGCAAATGCGGGTTCACTTCCTCTAATTCAACCTTCCCAATTTCTAATCCCTTAGCGTGATTAGTACTTAAAGCGTATAACCCGAACGGGTAGTAAGACGCGCTGCTAAATATTATTATTATACATCTTTAAAGCATTCGTGCCTCTCATGTTCTTGTCAGGTGGTACAAAAGCTATCGCAGTGTGTGGACGATCCCAAGAGGCTGGTACGACAAGCAGCTGTGGGTGCTAGGTCACGCTGGTTTCTGGTTGGTGCTCCGGGAGAACCAACTGTTGCATGAGAGCACCACCACGACAACTAGGAACTCCGTCATCTCAACTGCACAGCATCAGACACTTGTCAATTTATTTGGAACAGTCAGCAGCTTAAAATAAAATAAATTTAGAAACTGAAAAAACTAGCTCGTAAAATCAAATCCATAAAGCCCATATGAGGAAAGAGTAAAAAGTAGACTTGAGAATCTAGCTAAGTGGAGACAGACTCTTTTATCTTCCTAAGCAGAATATGTCACTAGGTTTTACAACAGATTTAGCCTTTACTAAACCAGAGAACCTATACAATGCTAGCTAATGTCATTTTTTGTTTGTTTAGTAGAAATTAAAACATTGCATTTAAATATATTATTATCTAGGTCTATATTAATGTAAGAAGGTAGTCCCAATTGTAAAGAGAATAGAAAGATAGCGCCATTTGGAGGAATTTGATCATGTCATTTCTTAAATCATCCAGTACACAGCAGTCATATTTTAATATGAAGATAGTCATACATACAGTTTTTTTAATAAGTAGAATAATGACATATTGGACATGGGTGTGGATTTTAAAAGTATATTTATTATTTAGAGTTCCAAAATGTGACCCGATTTTTTAACAACTTAGTTTGTCTTCCATATAGGAGATTTGTGTATGTAACACATTGGCTTGTGCAATAAGTGATGTCACACGCTTAGACAATCACCTGGCGCCACCTTCTATTCCCTTTATATTGGTAGTGCCTGTACTTTCTTCGATATATCGGCTGTATGGCTATAGTGAAAGGGTGTTTTCCTTAAACAAATGTGTTGAGTTAATCTACTAGTAATACAGGCTTCTTAAAAAAATAAAGAATGTAACATTAAACTACATCTGACTTAAAGAACGCCTTTCTAGTGTCACCCATATTTTTTCCCGTGTTTTTTTAAATACATGTTAATCTTATACACTTCATTATTTTACAAATAAAAAAAAGATTTTTTATGGAATCAACTTGTCTGATCACACAACCAGGCAACATTAAAATACACCATATTGGCCAGCGTATAAGACGACCCTTACCCTATTTTTTCCATGGCATAAGAATAAAAGAAAAATTGTGTTTAATACAAGGTTGTTCTCTTACCTGGGAGCGGGTAAAGTGCTCGACATGAGAGGACAAAGCGGTAGACAGCCAACTGCTAGACACGAAGAAATGACGTGGACCATGTGATAGAAAGCCAAATGGAAACCATCATTTGGAAGACTGGGTGGGTCAAGTGGCCGACACGACTTGGACCAACTGCTAGACAAGCTCATGTATAGGAGTACAAAGTGATGGTCCAAGTCGTGTCAGCCACTTGACCCACCCAGCCTTCCAAATAATTTTGTATAGCGTGTCAATCAGTTTGTTGTCTAGCATTTTGTATGGTGCCCTCTTACCTCATGTTGAAGCTCAATTTTTTCCATTTACTGCATAGGCCTATTAAAGTTGTAATAATTAATTTATAGTAGTTGAATGTTTTAATTTACAAATAATAGGTATAACTTAATACACATTAATTGTCAAGTAGACTTGGCTTATAATTATGAATATTAATACATAGGATAGATGTTATTCAGCACGCATTAAAAATGATATTATTATGTCTCATCTAATCACTCTCATCAACTGAATTGTCATTATCACTAGTAGTGGCGCTTTCACTTTCTTGTTCCCACTCAGAATCTTCCTCAGACACGTCGCCGCCTGGGGCTTCCCAAAGCAGATCATCCTTTGACCAATCCAGTACATTTGAAATGCAGCATTTCTTCAATCCTGCTATAATGGAATCTTGTGAGATCCGTTGCCATAATGAGAGGATCCACTAAATTAGCAGGCTTGGAGACACTCACTTTATCTTGCCTGTGGGAGTGAGCGCATGATTTCCTTCCAGGAGCAAATCGTTGTATTTCTTCTTTAGGTAGTCTTTAAATGGCTTATTAACCACTACGTCCGGCACTTGAAGCTGGCTTGTTTTTCCTCCTGGTATCACAACTAAGTCAGTTTTCATTCTTATGGCGGTAGTTTTCACAGTGTCATTAAGATGACCCCGAAAAGTATCTAGTACAAACACGATTCTCCTACCAAGTGCAGCTCCAGAGCGCCTATTCTCTACTACATTCATCCAATCTTTCGTTAAATCTTCAGTCATCCACCCATTCTCTTAGACTCTGACATGAATTCCTTTAGGCATTTTTTCTGGTGGCATGGTCTTCCTTTTTAGAATTACATAAGGTGGGAGTTTGGAACCATCTGCAAAACAAGCAAGCATTACGGTTACCCTTAATTTTTCATTGCCTGTGGTACGGATCATTACAGTCTTCTCCCCTTTCGGGTGCACAGTAGTGTTAGATGGGAGGTCAAAGAACACTGGTGTTTGGTCACAATTTCCAATCTGACTCATGGCCTGTTAAGTCTGATAATGTATCTCTTAAACCTTAAAAGCTTATCTTCATAATCAGCAGGCAATCTCTGGGTTATTGTTGTCCGGCGTCTGAGAGATAATCCATTTTTCTTCATCATTCTTTTAACCCAACCAATACTGGCTCTAAAAGTCTGCCGCAGAACATTCATTTCCCGAGCCACTTCAAATTAATGATTTCTCTTGATATGGGCACACCTTCATTTCGTTTCTTCCTTACAAACTGGGTAACTTTT
This sequence comes from Timema californicum, assembly GCA_902141385.1. NCBI lineage: Eukaryota > Metazoa > Arthropoda > Insecta > Phasmatodea > Timematidae > Timema > Timema californicum. Next base: position 63,810 of record CABFOW010003248.1, read on the forward strand.
TCTTCCAATTCTTTGTGGATGAATTCCTTTAGGCATTTTTTCTGGTGGCATGGTCTTCCTTTTTAGAATTACATAAGGTGGGAGTTTGGAACCATCTGCAAAACAAGCAAGCATTACGGTTACCCTTAATTTTTCATTGCCTGTGGTACGGATCATTACAGTCTTCTCCCCTTTCGGGTGCACAGTAGTGTTAGATGGGAGGTCAAAGAACACTGGTGTTTGGTCACAATTTCCAATCTGACTCATGGCCTGTTAAGTCTGATAATGTATCTCTTAAACCTTAAAAGCTTATCTTCATAATCAGCAGGCAATCTCTGGGTTATTGTTGTCCGGCGTCTGAGAGATAATCCATTTTTCTTCATCATTCTTTTAACCCAACCAATACTGGCTCTAAAAGTCTGCCGCAGAACATTCATTTCCCGAGCCACTTCAAATTAATGATTTCTCTTGATATGGGCACACCTTCATTTCGTTTCTTCCTTACAAACTGGGTAACTTTTTCTTCCAATTCTTTGTGGGGCCATGAAATGCCTGACGTGTTGAATTGCAACTCTGCAGTTTGGGAAAATCTTCCCTCCAGCGATGCACATTAACTTCAGTCACGCCGTAATATTGTGCTGCCGCCGAGTTGTTTGTTTGCATAGCATATCTTGCAACTGCAACCTTAAACCATGCATCGTAACTTTGTTGTTCACCTTTGTTTTTATCTATTTTCTCAATTTTCACCTTTGTTTATCAGTTTTGACGATGTGCCGCGTTATTCTACGTTATCAGGAACCTTTGGAAAAGATAAAAATATACTGCAATTAAAACCACACTAAACTATATTTTATTTATTTTACTGTAACTAATTCACACAAAAAATAAACAAATACCGCAAGATAATCAGCAGGCAGGTGACGTCACACACTATGGAGAAAAGAAACACTATTATTAAAGAGTGATTTGTGCAGCTAGTCGCTACACAGCAGCACCATCATGTTACTGAGTGCTCCAAGATCCACTTGTTTGATTGTACACTGAGCGCCTACTAAGCGCTCCTCGAGATCAGTTCTTAGAGTGCGTTCAAACGTAATGTCAGAATACCACACCACTAATATGAAAAATAACTTTGAAGTAATGTTTGTTTACATTTTTACATGTGAAATACCACAATAAAATAAAGTTTTTGAGTTAGTAAATCATGAAAGACAACATGTTTCCACACGAATACTAACTTTAATTATACTACTATAGAGCCACATGGCTGACTCACCGACATTAATGTTTAGCCACTTCCAGATGAGCTAGAAATTTGAAATTTGGCACACTTATAGCTTTTAGCCTGTAACCGACGGGGGAAATTCCAAAAAGTTTAAAATTTTAATTTTCACCCCTCGAAAAAAATAAAAATGGCGAAGCAACTTTAAAGTCGGTGCGGACCTTTCTTTGGAGGTCACTTGTGGCTAAACGGAAAGACCTATCAAAAAACAACTCTGGAATTTCATTAGTTTACATCCATTTGCAAAGAAAACTTACTGGGGGAAAAGCAAGTAAATAATATTTAAAAGATGCAGCTTTTCACCAAAATTAGTTTGAAATAATAACACAAGAAGCTATGCTGTGACAATAATTTACATTTGAAATGCCTAAATTTGTATAGTTTCTTGTGTGAAAGCGTGTTTTGTGCTAGGTGTATTAGCTTTAGTTAGAAATACGCAATACAAACGGCTTTAAGTTGAAATTAATAATGCTAGGTTGCAAATATAAGATGACCCCTATTTTTTGCTTTCAATTTTTAATAAAAACTATTGTCTTATATCCAGGCCAATATGGTATGTGAGTGGTGATGTCATGCTAAACTAATAATTTTCACTGTGGTATGTCAGGGTTTTTTTTCCTCACAAGCTTACTAAATATTTTAACCCTCCATCCAGTTGCGTATATATGACCTGTCATCTGACGCTCCAACCTTTTCAAATGGAACTACCATTTTTCCTTGGGTTTTTTTTTAATATGAAAAAGGAATATTTTTAAAGACTTTAAAATTATGTTTAATTTTGTAAGTGGGAATAATGATTAAGAAGAAGTTTATTTGTTTTTTAGAGATGGGTTATATCCTATATTTCTTGAATTTGAATCTTGATAGATATGTGCAAAGCCCACTTTTTCTATTCGAAGAACAGTTGAATTGAATAGTATGATATATTCTTGAAGCCGAATCATAATTCAAATATTAAAAAAGATTAAAAAATAATGCTGGATAAAAATATAATATTTTGCATTATTTATAAAATGCTTTATTTCAAACATAATATTGAATTATGTTACCAGCACAAAATTTAATCTATATTTGAAAGATGGTACAGGAAAGGTGGATATAAACATATAAAAAGAACACAGTTCACACTTTACATTGTTGCCATTGGACAATGCGGTAATGGTTGCCTCTTGAAGAAAATTGATTGTTATCGCCCAATTCCCCAGCCTAGGTTGCATTCTACATGTTCAGTTTAGTTTCCTTTCCTATCAATTATATGTTATATAATTTTATATGTTTTCTATCCACCTTTACTGTATCATCTTCCAAATAAATATTACATTATGTTATTTTAGAGAATTGACACCCTGTTTTCATTGTCGTCATCATCATCATACACACAGCACTTATAAGTCCAAAGTCTTTCAATACTTTTCTTGGTCTGCCGTGGTTTCATCAACCACTTGGTGATTAAAACAGTATTAGTTTTTGTATTCTGTTGGAATTCCTATTAACATGCTGCTTCCATTTACTTCAATAATTTTCATGGTGACTACAGACAGGAGAAACCTGGAAAAGTCAGGGAATTTTAAAAAATGTCTAAAATATCCCATTAATTTCGCAACCAAACACTAAAACAAAAGTTAATAATACCCAAATAAAATAACATTTTAATTTTTTAAATAACTCATAAAACCGTTTATGTTTAGTAGATACAAACTTTTTTTTTAAATGTGAAAAATAATAACAAAAGTCATAATCCACCATTAAAACGGGGGGAAATGTTGCCTGGAAAACCTGAAAAAGTCAGGGAATTTTGTAAAATATATTTTATAGCCACCTTGAATTTTGTACATAGTTTATAATGGGCATTAATTACTCTTTATTTCACTCAAGATGTGTTTATTTTTGTGGTGGTCAAGTTGTGTGCATCTTACCGATCTTTCTACAAATCTCATTTATGCAGTTGCTAACCTTCGTTTATCAGCCATGTCTCGCTGCCATTATTCATTATAGGCCTGGCGAGACTCTCCAGTCTGCGTCTTGGGGCCACTGTCATTACATACCATAGTCAATGATTGATTGAGAGATCCTTTTGCACATCGTGTATATTTATTAGAGATGAGCCGTTCAAGTCCTCAAATATCTCAAATCCTATGATAGGTATTCAAGATATTAGGATTCTATAAATATTTCAAATACAATTTTAAAGAAATTTTACTTAAATAACCATTTTAAGTAGGGATGGACAGGAATTACATTTTTATATCGGAACGGGATGGGAAATGAGTCAAAATATCGGGATCATGGCAAGAATGAGAAATTATAAAAGTGACGCTTTAGATTAATTCTAGATTAAAAATATATATTGTTTTTAAAACTAATATGGCAATACTTGTAAAAGCTTTGACATTATAAAATATACAAATAATATATCATAATAATATAGATAGAAGTTTTTTACTGAAACAAATAGCAAAATTTTGAACAAATATTAAATATGGCAAATCAAATAATTAATTTTAATAGATTATTTTTATTAATTAATCTCTTTTGAAAAAAAAGTTCTATATATTTTAAATAATAATGTAAGAGTGCAAAAAATAAAATTTCTTACACTTCTTAAATGTCCTCTAGATTCTTAAATTTTCTCTATTTTAACACCTCTTGAAGGCTATCTAGGTTTGAAACACATTATATACTCTTTAGGTCCAAACCCCCTTAAATATCATTTAGGTATGAAACACTTTAAATATTCTCTATTTTTGAAACCCCTTGAAACTTCTGTTTAAAGGTTCTTTGTTTAACACCCCTGTAATCTCTACTCTTTGGTTGCTAACAACAGACAGGCTGATGCTCATAAATAAAGGACCCGCCGTTGGTCCCTCTAGTCGTAGTAGGTCGGTTAATATCCTTCTTGATGGCCAATCGGCCAGGTTGTTCTCCGACACGATCCAAAACACATCCCAGGGCCTTATCTCGTAGTCTGTTGGCCGCGTACAGGTGTAGATTACGGATGCCGGGACGATTGAAGAAAAGTCCACGCCCTGTTGACAGTCAGTGGAAGGTGGAAGCGTTGTCTATGCCAAGTCGCACCACCTCTGGTCTTGATTCTTCTTTTTCCCAGTACAGGGCTAGCAGCCCCGCGACCATCTCTGCCTCGTTTATCTCCGCAGGGCTGACCAGTCGCTGCGCTAGGGAGGCGTTTTGTCTCGGACTGTACGCCACCACCGACCAAGGGGTGGCGTCGGAGAACACTGGTTGAAGTGGTTCTGGGCTGTGTCCAGATGCAGCTTGACCATCTCTGGAAGGATAGCAGTTTCTGGGCGATCGCTGGCTGGTGTCTTTCCAGTCTTGCGTAAGCATAGGCTGGCCACCGGAGACTGTGGCCAACCCATGCTAGGTAGCCGGCGATCCGTTGTATCTCCTTCTCGTCGGCAGCTGTGAGATGTTTTAGGAGTATCGCCGCTCGTTCCTGTGCTGCTTCCGTTAGTTGCAAGGTCATGGTTGTTGTGTCGATCAGGAAGCCCGAGTATGTGAGTTGCTTTGTTGGACGGCTGAACAACTTCTTCTTGTTAATGGTGAGTCCCAGGGTTTCTAGCAGGCCCGGGACATGGTGTAGTTCCTTTGGGCCGGGTTCGTAGAAGAGGTAGTCCAGGTATATGACGCCTTTAGTCTTAGTCAGGACCTCTGTGATCGCCTCGATTGCCTCCACACTGACCCTCTGGAGTATGTCGAGGGACAAGCTGTGGCCCATAGGTAGCCTGGTGACAGCAAACTTTTGTCACCTGTAGTACACTCCGAGGAACTTGCGTGAAGTCTCCGCTACTAAGATCTGGTAAAAACCAGATCTCAGGTTGATCTTCCAGAGCTAGGAGTCTTGTGGTACCATGATAGGGTTATCCCAGCTGATTTCAGGGAGAATGTTGGTGTACGAATGTAGTCTGTCCAGGCCAACATATCTTGGATAATCCTGATTTCCCTGCTGCTCTTCGGTATAAGGAACAGCGGGAAGGTGTCGCATACGTCTTATCTTTTTGCCAGTAGTCCGTTTTCCAGCCAGTCTTGAAGGATGATGTCCATTTTGTCGGATGTCTTAGTCTTGCAGAATGTGTGTGGTGCGTCCTTGGGTCTTGGCATGCTCACCCTGCCGTCGAGTGAGAGGAATCTGTTTGTTGTACCACATCAACGGCCGGATAGGTGGGACTGCTGGGCTTACGTAGTTGCAGCCCTCGAGTCTTACATAAGCAGTGCCTTCTTGTTCCCCAAATGTTTGGAAGTCCTTCCCAAGGCTGGGGAAGGGAGATACGCCGTCCGCGATGTCCTCATCATCATCATCTCCTGCTTCCTCCGTTTCGTCCCCCATCGTGTCGAGAGCCGCGGAGTCCCTGTTGATTTCGGGTCTTCTTCTTGCAGGTGTGCAGGCGGCAGGCTCTGGGTCTATCACTTCGATGCCCATCTGTTTGATAAGGTCGTCGAGGGAGTCCGTTGTCGATTCCTCTATATTTAGTGTTGCGGTGGCTTCCTCGTACCATCTTCTGATTTCAGTGACGTCTGGGAGAGGCCCACCCCATATGTCAATTTCGGCTTCCTGGTCGGGGCAAATACTATCGCTTGGTGCTGGTTCTTCAAACCCTGAAGAGTTATGGTCAATGCCTAGGTTGAGCCCGTCCCAGACGTCTAGTAAATTTAGGATTCAACTAGGCTCTAATATTTATGAATGGTTTTGTGTACTTAAGTAGGGGGAATACTTCTTTGTCCAATGGCAGCAATGTAAAGTATGAACTGTGTTCTTCTTTTCATTATAAGGGTCATTCTACAGAAATGGTAAATAATAGAGTTTCGAAATCAATGTAAAAAAATGACAATGAAATGTTTTTGAAAAAATTACAGCTATTACATCTTAAAGTGTAAATTATAAGTTTTATTACATCTGAATTAACTTATGACAAAGCAAGCTCTAAAACTTTAAAGTTTTCATTTTATTTTTTTAAATTAAAAATTCTGAATTTTCATGAAGAATACATAAACATGTCTCACGGTTGCTAACTATCGGAGGAATAACCCAAAATGGGCTAAGTTTACAAAACAAAGAATAACTAACTTTGTAGCTGTGAGTCTACAAAAATCTTAAATACAAACTCTTCATGAAATCATTTATCAATCGTTTTTGTTTCATTATTTTTCCTCTGGTTAAGGTTTCTTTTTTTCCAGAACACATTCTACTGTTTTCATCTTTTTCAAGAAAAACTTGAACATCATCAGTAACATTTTTAGGAATACAAGATCTTAGATACAATTTTCGTTCATAATGTATGTTCTTTTTCATATGTTCACAGCTAGAAAACCTTTTATATGTCAAGAACGCACGAGACTGTTTTAATAGCCTATATTCTTTCAAAATTTTGCCCATTACCATGTTAATAAATATTTGTTTGGATTTGTCATCTTTCATTTTTTTTTATCTGAGTAGAATTGTGTTTCAACCACTTCAATAAAAAGCAAAATTTTTTTTACCTCACTTGACACGTTGCATCTTTTCAACAATTTTCTGACCTTAGTTCGTGGGGTGTTTTGATTGATAGTTCCTTTCTTCACTTTTAAACGTTGGTATCTCTTTTTGAACCTTTCCATTTTTTTTATATTGATCAACTGGTTTTTCATCTTATTTATTGTTCTGTATGTTGCTCTGTCCTCGCGAACTTTTTTCCGTCCTCTCGTTTTTTGTATATTGGTACTGGCTATTTCCAAAGATTTTAAGCCAGAACTTCTTGGTTCTTCTTTAATTCCATTTCCATTATTAGAGTTACATTTAAGTACTGAAAGGCTTGCTAGAGGATAATTAACAGACTTTAATCTTTCTGTGGTTCTTGTTTGTTTATTGTTCTGGTAACGTTTGTTTGAAGATTCCCGCCATATTTTTTTTCTCTCTGAAAGGCCTTTATTTGACAATCTTTTTTTCTTTTTTGCCATTGGTCTCATTCTTTTTTTAATTCTTCATACTTTACAAGATCACTTCACATAGCGGTTAAGTTTTTTGTTTTTATTAATAGTACCTAAAACAAAATTATATGATTTTACTTAAAAACCCTTTTCTAGAGATATCTCTAGACTCGTAGGGCATATTAAAAATAAAGCTCTACACCAAATATTTATAGAGCAGACCTGTGTTCAAGTATTTATTTTAAATTCATTTTCAAATAAACTGTTGCACTATTTAAAAAAATTACTTGGTAGCCCTAACCTAATTGTGAATTAAACCCAGGACTAAATTTAATTAAAATAAACAATCTTATGTTTTAATATAAACTTGGGATGTATAACAAATGTCTGGTCGTTTGCATTTATTATTATTAACTCGAAGGTTGAGAAATATTAGTTTGAATATGGTTCTTGAGCCAAGTTTTGGCAAGATCAGTTTGGTTATGTAACTAAATCTATAATACTTTATAAATAACCTTTCTCAACTAAAAGTAGTTAGAACATGCATGTTATTAAAACCATGATGTTGAGAAATAAAAAGCATACTCATGCTACCAATGCTTGTTCTTTCAACAAAAATCACAATGAAAACCATTCAAACAACTACACTGTTCCAAGACAAACGGCTGAAATATCTTCATTTTTCTCACTCAATTGGTGCATTGAGTTCACTCTATTGGACGTAAAATGAACTACTACTTATTCCATGGAGTTGAGATAAAATTTTGAGGACATATTGGTGTGCCTCCACGTTTTTATAATTGATTTCGTTTAAAGTTTACTATAATTTTAAACAAAAGTTTCCCAATAGGTTGGAGTTGAGAAAACTGGTAATTTTTCAATTAATGTTATTGATTATAAGTTGTTAATAGCACATGTTTATTATAAACATTAATGTTCAATCAACTAGGTATAAAGTTTAAATGTGATAATATAAACATTTATTATTACTAATCGAAAGGGACTTAATGTTTCCTTTTTTCGTAGAATCACCCATAAAAGTCATAGTTTGTTCATTTCTTTAATATGTTTCTATACACCTTTTTTGTACCTTCTTCCAAATATAATTAAAATTTAATTAAATTCTGTAATTGGCGGTCAAATGCCTCACTATTTTCTTTATCAACCTCTACAGGGGCATATGATCCTGACACAGTCGAATAACTTCTTGAAAGTTTGTCTCTCACCTCACTTTTTTTTTTTTGTTCCAGGGAGAGTAATTATTTATGTAGGGTTTCAACTATTTGTGAATCAAACATTATCCCCACTTGTGCTCTTGCCTTCTTGCCAATTTCACTATAAATTTTTATGTAACAGAGGTGTGGAAACTCCACTTTTTCAATTTGAAGCAAACTTTGTTTTAGTCTTGAAAAAAATGTATTGTGAACATTTATAAAAATTAATGCACTAAAATCACTTGCAAAATGTTTGTTGCACAGTTGGTTTTTTTATTGGCAAAGCTTTATAATCTTTGGAGCCAAGTCGAAGCTTTGTATACCCATTAGATGTAATTATTAAATTCCTTAGACCCCTGCAGCCACTTTTGTATACCTTTTTACATCCATTACTGTTTCCAGTTTGTGGCCTGGGTCACTTCTTTATTCAAGCCATATAATTTCCACTACCGCCAGTCTAGGTCTTTCACCCGATATAATTACAGGACAAACTTAACAAACAAATGCAATATAACAAAAAGTGTTAACTTTAATTTTAGCTATTTTTTTTATTTACTTGAGAATTAATGTACAGTAGACTTGATTATCTGGGGTCACACTAAACGAGCTGCCAACTAACCAGCAGTAAGATATTATGTAATTTTTAATTTTTTTATCTCCCTTAATTTCCCATGTTTTCTAATATTCTTATTTGAATTGATAAGCTAGCGAATTCAGCCCAATTCTAATTCTTCAAGGAAAAACCTCTGTCCGCTTTTTGAGGTATTTTGCTTAGAGAGATATTTACTTATTAAATATAGCAAAATACCTAAAAACGCTAAAAGTGGTTTTCTTTAAAGTAATAATTGCATTATGTTGATATCACATTAAAAATGCTTAAAGAGTATGGTTTTTATATTCACTTTTAATTTTAATTCATCAAATGTAAGTTTTCTAGTACACATATACTTTATACAACACTTTTTAAGTTTCACCTATCATTTACAATTCTGTTAGTTTGGATAGGAATGTTTTAAATAATGAGTATTTGAATAATGTATGAAGGCTAGTGAGTGAATAAATAAATGCACATTAATCTTTAATTAAACACCTTAAGACTTTCTTCACATAAATATAATTCCCTTGTATACAGTAAAAATCAAGGATTTAAAATAATTCTAGCATTTATCTTTATTATTAATACACTATGTAATTTCAAAGGAAAAGTGCCAATTGGCTATACTAAATTAAACATTGAAAGGAGTATGGAAGAGCAATGCCTACTACACAGTCCTCTTCTTCAGCAGTCTAGTCTAGTCTGTGTTTTAGTGGTGAATTTGAGGCATACAGTTTTCTGTTATGTGTAAGCCTTGACGTTATGCCCTCCTTTCAATGGATAGTTTGATTAATTTTAGGTGGCCACAAAGAGGGAAAACTTTAAAAATGCAGTGAAGATTGGAAAATGTAAGGGACTTCACTTAAAAATCAATGTATTTAAATACTTTTATAGTATATTTTCTTTAAATCTTCATACTTAAAACAAAGGTGATATGTATTTTGTAAAATATGTAAGGGTATCATGCTTATAAGATAAAAGAAGCATAGCGTAATTCATCAGGGCAAGAATGCTACCTTTCTGGGTAAAGAAAGTGAGATGGGTTCATCCATATCAAGGGGCTCAAACAATGATTGCTTGACTTTTTTTTAAACTGATTTTTTTTTAGCCTAATTATCCTAACATGTTAGTAGCTCAAACTTACTGTTTTATTTTTTGAATGGTGGCCATATTTTGTTATCATTTGGCCATTAGAATTGTGATACATTATTGTATATATTAATTGATTAAACTTTAAATGTATTGTGGGTTTATTGATATTTAATATATTGTAAATTATGCCTGATTAAGTAAATATTAATTTGAATGTAAACTTGAATACTTGACAAAATATTATTGGTTCTACATAGTAAACAAAGTCCTCCCACAATTATTGACATACCAGCGCCTACAAATTGCACCCAAGTCCTCCTGGATTTTTAACAGGAATGTCCGGTTTGCTCGGCTCAAACCTACTTAACACCTCGGTTGGATCACTACTTACTGGTCATCACATACCTACCCTTCTTCACCTTGTTTGAAGATGAATCAGAATTTTAATTGAAATTATCATCAGTATCACCCCAGTGAAAATTTTCCCAATGCAAAGGGTGCTCATCATTGAATCTATTGAACCCCTAGGCATGTTAAAGGCATCGCCCAAAGAGCTTGTTTCTCCCATATTCTTGCCGAACCTAGTTGCCTCTATTAAAGAATCCTTTTCTTTTGCATAACTCCAGCCCTCTTGTTCTCTTGTTGTACCCAGTTCTTTCTTTGCCACTATGTCAGGAATCCAATATGTTTCACTTTTCCGAGGGTCTAATTCTTGGCTGTTGTTAAAGGAAATACAGTTCTGTGGGTTTTTCAACAGGATCCATCTTCCAACTCTGTACTCAGAATTTGTTATGCAATTTGAGCCAATTTCAGGATCACCTGAACAAGGGCTTATCAAGAAGTTGTTCATTGAAACAAATTTGGTTTGTGCTGGTCTGTCTAAGACTTCTATCATCCCATCATCAATTTTAGCCATGGAATTAATTACCTTGTTCATTGTGATTTTTCACTTGGTCAAGCTCATGCTATGTTATTAATAAATTATATTTGGTTTCTTCATGCTTTAAATACAGCTCTTTGTTCAAATTTCTCAGGTCTTCTAGGCTAGCTCCTTTCAAATCCACTAATTTATCACTATTAGTATTATTGATGCTTCTTTCAATGGTTTGATAACACATTTCTTCAAAGCATTGCAAGTTTCCCTTCTTTACCTCTATTAAATTATTCCTTTATTGGTCATAACTAGGGCTCGGATTTATATTTAGCTACACATTTTAAAAATGATTTTCAGATTTATACCCATGTATATATCTTCACGGATTGTGTGATTTTGATTGCTTGGATCTAATTTTTTAAAACTTATATTCGAATATTTTTGTAGTTTTAGTTAATAAATACATATTTTTTTGCTATGGCTTATAAACACACATTTTTCTACTTTCTATGCTGTTATTCTTAGAAGAAAGATTGAATTTGTTTACTCGAAGGAACCACAATAATTTAAGCTGGCATAGCCATCCTGCTCTTTAGCTAGGAACTTAAATTTGTGGTTTGTTGTTTATTGTGAGAAGTTGATGAAGGTGGGGAGGGGGGCATTTAGGGTTGGGGGTGCTTTCTTTCTTCTCAAATACACAGTAAGCTGCTTAGACATTCTTTTCACAAACGTATTGTCATGTGCTAATTGAATCGTTCATTAAAAATATAATTTTTTTTGCATCAATAATTCATTACCTGTGAAAAGGAACTTTGGAAAAATATACAGAATTAAGCATTCGCAATGAGTCAACTGTCAAGAAAAACTACCTACCGAAAATATATACTGATGCAATATTAAAAATTTGGAAAGACATTGGTAAAAATTCTGTATGGATATGCGTTGATAAGATAACAGATTCAACAGGCCGTTATACTGCTAATGTTATTGTTGGTATTTTGAAGAGAGGGCCATCGTCTTCATTTATGCTCACTACTGAGTATGTGGAAAAATCTAACAACTCAACAATCACAAAAACATTAAACGATTCAATGATGCTACTTTGGCCTGATGGAATACAACAGGACCGTGTTCATCTATTTATCTCTGATGCAGCACCCTACATGATAAAGGCGGGAAAGGGATTAAAAATACTTTACACAAAGATGGTTCATTTAACATGTTTGGCACATGGTCTGCAGAAACTTTGCGATCATTATATCCTGAAGTGAATTGAGTAATTTCAAATGTGAAGGTTATTTTGAACCAAGTGGCGTTCAAACAAGAAGCACCTGGCTTACCACAGCTACCACAGCCTATTTAACCAGGTGGGGAACTTTGATTGATGTAGCAACGTATTATGCAGAAAAATTCGAGAAATCATCACAATGCTTGACGGGGAAGACGCCGATTCTATATGTGATGCAAATAAAGCAATTTTACAAAGAAGTGTTCTGTTCAAAGAAACTTAATTTGCATTAATTCTACCTTTTTGTGACTGAGCGAAACAATTAAAAGACTTGAGACAAAATATGTGTCCTTAGTGAAATGTAATCTGCAGTGTGACCTTTGTCCATTTCAAAAACTCCTACGGTGCAAGAAGCCAAATTATCATGTTCCAAATAGTGTACTGTAATGCCCAAAAAACTCTCGTCTAAAGGGTTTCAGTCCAAATATCTATTGTGAAAGAAAAACTTTCCATAACTGAAAATTTTGACTTAAATACCTCCAACACACTCTTATATTTCTCATAAACATATTTTTGAGTGGTTTTGTGAGATGGGACTTAGTGTGGAGCCACCACTTTTCACAACTTCAGGAAAACTTGGTGCTCAACAAGTGACAAAGGAAGATATATTATGGCATTTGTAATTCAACTGTGGCGCTTACCTCCTTCCCGGTGATTAGCTAATATGCCGAAAGATTCGTCCAATGTGGATTGTACAGTTAAATACAGAGCTTTAGAGGATGAGGTTGATGCTTTATGTCCATATCTTCTTTATGTACTTTCATTTTTGGAGGATGTTTTGAAAGAGAAGTTAGTAAATTTTCATCGCTTACTTCAATATCCTTTGATTCGAGAAATGCGGCTGAAGAAGACGTTCCACTGCCACTGGTGTTAACATTAGGTCTTTACCCAAAGGCTGGGCAAGCCGCCGGCTTTGACAATGCAGGATGGATTTTGTCCATGTGAGCCTTCAAGTTGCTGGTATTGCCGGATGTTTTGACTATATGTCCACAAGACTTGCATTTGGCACTTTTATCATCAATTCTTAAAAAGTGAAACCACCACTTTAACTTATCTGTGCCATGCCACCAACAAAATCAGACACTTGCTCAATATGAACACAATTATACACACAAATAAAAATGAACCTTATGTCATAAACACTGAATAAATAAAGGCAGTAATACTAAATGAGGTCCTAACAGTCGAACCGAGACAGCATACAGTCACTGGTGCCTGGTGGCAGATCATGGCAAATATGTAAAAACAACAAGCAGTGATGCCAAACCTGAACTATAATTTTTCTGTAAATCGAAGTGACATTAGTTTACATTAATTATACCTTTATTTAATTTTATCATAATATTACTGATTAAATTTGTTACAGATCTCCTTGATGTAAGGTAGTGGCCTCTAAAATATCAGGAATATTTTTCCAGCATGCTATAGGGTACACATTTGCATTAAACAACAGTATCTTAGTAAAACTTTCGATATTATTGAATATCGATATATTGCTTCCAATATCCCATCCCTACTCTAAAGGTCACCAATTGACGAGGGATCTCTAAATTACATGTAAATGACACCATAAATGCCTTTCCCAAGTTAGTCATATTTAAACATTAGCCCCAGTGTAGTCATGGCCATATTTGATTTGACCTCTCATCAACCTCGGAGATCAAATCTGACTTCCATCCTCATCTAAATCTAATCACTCTGGTCTAAGCTAACAACGGTAGAAATTTCATGCTTTTTTTTTTCTTCATAAAATGTACAATTGGTCTGGTCAGCAGCTATACTACAGAAATTTTTTCTTTGAAATTAAAATAATGATTTTCTATAAATCTTAGGTTTTGTCAATAGCACCCTTTTTACAAAACACCATGTTTTTATGTTGAAATCAATTTTTCTCAGGCAACAATTAAAACTATCTATAAAATCACTTACAATAATTAAGACAACTAACTCTCACCATTATTCACAATGATATATTTAGAAATTTATAATAAACCTTTAATATACATTACTTATCTTCAGAATAAATTATAACAAAATAACTCGCATTTCTTGTTGATAATGCCCTTCTTACACACTCAGAATTATGTCGTCCCATTCATTGCTTAACCCTTTGGTGAGTATAGTTTTAATATACTACAATATCCCTGCGGAGTGAGGTTTTTGGTGAAAATTAAATATATTTTTATTTTTGCATATTAATATTAAAATTATGTATTGCAGTTTCCAAAGTAGTTATAAAATTTAAAAAAAATAATATCTAGGAAAAAATTTACCATTTCAAATACAATTCAGAGAGTTTAAAAATTTGTTTTTGTGTGAAATGTGGTAAAGCATGAATGGATGCAAAGTCCTACATCACATTCTACACACATCCACATAGTGTCTTTTCGCTTTGGCTGTGTGTTTTCAGACATAACACTGCCTCTGCGGCTTGCTCTTAGCTGCTGTTCCTGGCACTGGTGGTGGGAAATGTTTAGCAGTTAGTCAAAGTGGGTTAGGTGTGAGATTTGCTGAGCGCCTGCCACCTTTAGAGGGAACCCGAGTAGGACTGAATTCTTCCAGTAACTGT
>CABFOW010003249.1:0-21373 GCA_902141385.1 Timema californicum
CCGATTTAAAATAATATGTAAAATCAAAGTAATTTAATAAACCAGAGCTTACAGAGAATGACCTCGTGGTTTCAAAACAAGATTATGATATTTACTCGCTCGCCTTCACACTAAATATACACTTGACCTAATGATCTCCAAAACGGGATTTTTCGGGAGTAAATCCTTGGTCTTGGAGAGACAAACAAAAATTATCCATTTTAAGGGTGACAACTACTTCAAGTAGAGCTCTGAAAAAAAGACGATTTACTTTACATAATTAATATAAGTTAATCCTTCAAAAACGAAAATAGAAAACTAACATGAAACAATCACATCTCGACACACGCAGCCACGCCATTCTACAAAACTACACTATAATAACTCGACGTCACGATTCTCCGTTACTCGTACAAAATGAATGATTGACAAAAATAATACATTTAACTAATCTTTAATTTGAATTTTAAAAATATACATAAGTAAACATTCTAAACTGAAATATGAACATTACTGTTAAATAAATATGCTTAAGGCTCCCATCTCTGAGTCGACAAATAAATCAAAACCACATTGATAAAGAATATAGTAAACTCTAGTGACACATGCACGCTCACTAGGAGTGCCATTGACACAAACTACGATTTTCTCAGTTGACATTTACGATCACCCTGAGTCCTAATAATGATCAAGGATGACCGCGATGTGTTCCCAGATTATCTTTAAAAAGACAAACTCACTTTACCCCCACATCCCTAGATGTTACACCGTTCAATAAGAACATAATGTAATGAAGGAACCCCGTGAATATAACAGAGCAGAGAACTATTAGCCTGTGTCCATTGACTGGGACGATAGAAGAGTTATAGCATTCTAAAACAAATATATTAATTAGTTTAGTTAATAAATATAAAATTTAATAACATTAATAAATCTCTAAGAATATCCAAATCAACAGCGTCAAAATTATATATTAATACCCAAAAGGGATCATAGTAGAAACACATATTCTGTGCTAGCAACGTACTTTAAACGTGAAGGAGATAGATGAATTGAAAGGCCATACACAGTTGGCACACCCAGGTAAGTTAGTATATTCTAAGTAGCAATCAGTAGCATAGCCCCAATCGTGCAAGTAAATAAACTAAGTTTCCCACACAAACATAATACTCAAGTATGTGCCACATCCCAGCAACATGGTGCAATACCCTGAGTGTCTAAGCTACTCATAGACAAAAATCATTGATAAATTATAAATTGTCTTTAACTAAATAAACAAGCCATTTAACAGAACAACATTTAAACCATATTCTAATAAGTCTGAGCATACGTTAAGCAATTAAAACTTTTTCAGAAGAAAACATATAAATACTTGTTAGTCGGTGAGGCTATCGATACCATCCTCACAGACATCAGTGAACAGCAGGCGACTATACTCTGATGGAAAAACAGTAGAGAAAATTCAAACATATTTCTTTACGGCCAATATTTATACAATCTTAATTTATAATTTGTCTTATTTTATAGGTATTGGTAATATCTATCAAAAGCGACAGCTGCAGATATCATTACTTGATGTATGAATATATTACAACTGTTTGAATAACTTTAGTAACTAGCTACTACTGTTCTTCCTACCAAAATCATACTATACAATCAAATGCAGCAACGTGTCCTATTCTGCCGTTGATTGAATAGCAAGATCGTTTTAGTGGGCTGAACACCCAATTATCTACTATCCAAATAGCGAGTGAAGGAGGGGTGATAAAGGAGAAATCTTATTTCCCCAGGCGTCGTTCCAGTTTAGTAGACGGTGGAAGTCCATCCGGTGACGCTTAAGCTTATCTCCCACTAAGACGCGCCGCGCGGAACCGCCTTGTGGAATTTCCGTGCCGGAACCCTCATGGTTTCCAGAGAATAATTATTTCCTTTCGCGGAGAGCCTGAGTGTGCGGGGGTTGTGGAAGGAGCCGAAGGAGCCGAAGGAGGATTACGCACTCGTGTCATTCCGACAACATTCGGGTGCGTTGTCTTAGTGCCGTCAAGTCTAGAACCTCAACATATGATTATTTTTATTTAGCACCACGCTCTACGCTTAGGTCCTAATTACGCTAGTGGGTTAGGGATGAGGAAGATTGTATTTAGAAAAAGTGAACCCACATTCGCGTGGAAGGAGAGTGGAAACACATTTAGGAAAAACCACTCCCAATTCACCCAGGCGAGATTCGAACCTTGATCTCTTCATCTTCGCTAATCTAGTACAACAGGAGATTAGTGCATTAGACCACGCGACCACCGAAGCGGGTTATTCTTACTGTTGATTTTGATAAGTAAAATGCACATTAGCTTGAGGTAGAGTTTTATATAGTTACCAGCGAATACTAAAAGCATGTTTTCATTGTGTTTTTCGTAGTAGACTTGATTAATTAAAAATAGAGGATGAAAGTGATAAATGGAAGGTAAATATTTACTATAACATTTTAACTAAATTGAATCTATCAACTTCAAAAAACTTACCTTAGCAAAAAAAATCATAACTTCTCGAACAAAATACTGCCATGTGCAAACGAATTCGGCCATTTAAGCTGAACTTAAAGTACTTTACACAATTTAATGTAAAATTATTAGAGTTTATTAGATTCTCAGAATGAATATAGTTTAAAGAATATTCCAACCTATATAACCTATTTCACGATAGTTTGGTTAATGTTCCACACGGCGGTTCGGGCGAACAGCTTGCCCACAAGATGCTTCATTCTAACTCCTTATTTCTGGTGTCGAAACCCGGCACAGTTCTAAGCATTTACTTGAGTTTATTACAATTTTCAGTAAATGATTTAATTACTCAATTATCACCAAGAAAAAATATAATTCTAATAAATAATAGCATTTTTTTTAATGCATACTAGCACAATGTTTATTTATGTTTTTTGTTATTTAAATTATGTGATAAAATGTAATTTAATTACTAGCGGTGTTGACACTGATACTGGTAGTGAAACATTACGTGACATAGCACCTGATAGTGATACATTACGTGACATAGCACCTGATAGTGATACATTACGTGACATAACACCTGATAGTGAGACATCACGTAACATAACAATTGATAGTGAGACATTACGTGACATAACAACTGATATTGAGACATTACGTGACATAACAACAGATAGTGAGACATTACGTGACATAACAATTGATAGTGAGACATTACGTGACATAACACCTGATAGTGAGACATCACGTAACATAACAATTGATAGTGAGACATTACGTGACATAACAACTGATATTGAGACATTACGTGACATAACAACAGATAGTGAGACATTACGTGACATAACAATTGATAGTGAGACATTACGTGACATAACACCTGATAGTGAGACATCACGTAACATAACAAACTGATAGTGATACATCACGTGACATAACAACAGATAGTGAGACATTACGTTACATAACAACTGATAGTGATACATCACGTGACATAACAACAGATAGTGAGACATTACGAGACATAGCACCTGATATTGAGACATAACGTAACATAACAACTGATAGTGGCTATAACATAGAGCTAATTGGTTTAATCTTTAAATTATTATCATTGAGGAGGGAGGCACCCCCCATTCACTTCTAGATCCACTCAAGTCAGGGTTAAAAATTATTTCTCACTCTTACTCCACATAAACTAGAATACATTTCCTCTAAAATTATACCGTTCTCATCCCTATTTAGTTTTCGTAATTAATGTACGGATAACCCGAACGAGTACGTGGTGAAAAGCAAACGCCCTCATAATAAATTACTAATTGACTTGATTGATTAAATTAAGCATAATCTTAAAACATACACACTTTTTATTTTACTAAACATTGTTAGATGTTGTTTGGGTTGGGTTTTTTCCAAAAATATAGATTCATTTTTATTTTTTTAAATAGGTTAAACCAAGATAAATCAACCTTTTCGAACGAATCGTTGAATGAATCTAGGAAATATTGATTCAATGCATTCATTTGTTTGGTTTGAATCCATAAAAGACTTATTGATCTGGATCTTATCCAAGAATCGATTCAAGGTCTATTAACTGATCAGTCTTAGTTTGTAATCTGTTTTGAGCTTGCCAAATTAGATTTAGCTATGACCTGTTCTGATCAGTTTGGTTGAGCTAGGATGTGATCTTATGAGTTTGGTTGAGCTAGGACGTGTTCTAATGAGTACTATTAAGCTATGATGTGTTCTGATCAGTTTGGTTGAGCTAGGACGTGATCTTATGAGTTTGGTTGAGCTAGGACGTGTTCTAATGAGTACGATTGAGCTATGATGTGTTCTGATCAGTTTGGTTGAGCTAGGACGTGATCTTATGAGTTCAGTCGATCCAGGACGTGTTCTGATGAGTTTATTTGAAATATAACGTATTATTATGAATTTGTTGAGCTAGAACGTGTCTGATGAGTTAGTTTGAGCCAGGACTTGTTCATAGGAGTTATGTAGAGCTAGATTATGTTCTTATGATTTTGGTTGAGATAGAACTTGTTCTTAAGAGTTCGGTTGGGCTAGGCCGAGTTCTGATGATTTCTGTTGAGAGATAGAACGTGTTTTGATTAGTTAGGTTGAGCTAGGACATATTCTAATGAATTCATTGGAGCTAAGACATGTTATTATGAATTCGGTTGAACTATGGCTTTTTCGGATAAGTTTTTACGAGTGAATTATAGCCAGGGATAAACGTTAATGACTCAATATTGGAATAGATCCTTGTGAGTAGTATATTGTTCTGGGTACTTTAACTAGGACAGATCAATAGTCCGAATAGCGAAGGTGTCCCCAGCTAGTCATTATAGTGATACCCGAGCATCCATCTTAGGCTATATTTCACGGTACACTGGGCTATGTAGATTAAAAACCGCCACCACTCTTATAGCGCCACGATGCCAGCCGTCATAGAACGCCCCCCCCCTGCCTCCCCCCCAAAAAAAAGACGCCTCTCAATCAAAGTTCACGCTTTATTGACACTAACCCGTCCGGAGTGTTTTTAAGTTAAGTTCCCGATCAAAGTGTAGATTTTGTACCGCTTAGATCACGTTACCGAAAATTGGTTTTAATAAATTCCAAAAGTAGGGACGCCATTATGTCATATCTCTAGTTGTAGCATCCGACAGGGTTAATAAGTTTAAGTATTTTGGAACAATTTTAACTAACAATAACGAAATTAGATTGGAAATTAGGAAAAGAATACAGTTGGGAAATCCATGCTATTACTTTGTCAGTAAGTTGTTACCATCTTGCCTGCTTTCAAGGAATGTAAAACTCAGAATATACAAAACAATAATTTTAGAGGTTGTTTTCATTGGGTGTTAAATATGATCCCTCACCTTACATGACGAAAATAAAATTTAGGGTGTTCAAAAACAAGGAAGAACTTAGGAAGCAGTCACTGGGGAATAGAGGATTTAACATAATGATGAGTTACATACCCTGTACTAACCAGTCTCGCAAACTAGAGATTACATGCAGCACGAATAGGGTATTGATTGGCAAACCCAAAGGGAAGAGACCATTGGGAATACCTAGATGCAGATGAGAAGATAATATTAGAATGGACTTGAAAGAGAAAGGTTGTAGTGAGGTGAACTGGATAGAACTATCTCAAAATAGGAATAGGGTGTAATGAGGTGGACTGGATATAACTAGCTTAATATAGGGATAGGATGTAATGAGGTGGACTGGATATAACTAGCTCGAGATAGGGGTATGATGTAATGAGGTGGACTAGATATAACTAGCTCAAGATAGGGATAAGGTGTAATGAGGTGGACTGGATATAACTAGCTCAAGATAGGGATAAGGTGTAATGAGGTGGACTGGATATAACTAGCTCAAGATAGGGATAGGATGTAATGAGGTGGACTGGATATAACTAGCTCGAGATAGGGATATGATGTAATGAGGTGTATGCGGTATATATATAGAAAGAGAGAGAGAGAGAGATAGCAAGTCTTATGCCTTAGAGTGCGTATCTTGAATGTTCCTCTAAAATTTACCTTTCACATAATATGCACCCCATTACCTATTTTATTTAGGATTCAAAATAAGCATTGGTATCCAAACATTTACTATTACGGAAAAAGTGGGCGGGGAGAAGAGATATGGGGAGAGGGGGCACAGAACATATAAACTATGGCTTCTTTACTTCAAAAATTAAAACAATTAGGGGCCTATTTAATTTGTGAAAATTTTCACCTCTATAAAGTCGTAAACCTGCTCTTAAAAGTTAATCTTATGAATCCGACACATTTTCATTACTCTAAAATAATTATTCTATAGGCTATAATAGTTTGACATAATCTAATTTAAACTCTTACCAAAATTAGTTTCGATATTTGATGGGAAAGAGGGAAGTATCAAATTACACTTTTGATCAACCCCTCTCCCCTCCTTTCACACTATAGCCGAGTGAACCATTGAAAGTAAGTACATACTATTATATTTGAGTAAATAAAGGTTTGTACTTTACCAAGATTTAACATAAAGCACTCATGTTATGGTGTATTTCCCTGTATAATCTTAATCGAATGACCTATAAAAATTTGAGTGGTGGGTATAACCTGGTACGACTTACTTACTCTATGACATTAGAAACTCGAAAGTTCATTGCCAGACTTACAAATATACGCCACCTATCCCTATCTTGAGCTATCTCTATCCAGTCCACCTCATTACATTCTATCCCTATCTTGAGCTAGTTATATCCAATCTACCTCACTACACTCTATTTCTATCTTGAGCTAGTTATATCCAGTCCATCTCATTACACCCTATCCCTATCTTGAGCTAGTTATATCCAGTCCACCTCATTACATCATACCCCTATCTTGAGCTAGTTATATCCAGTCCACCTCATTACACCCTATCCCTATCTTGAGCTAGTTATCTCCAGTTTACCTCATTACACCCTATTCCTATTTTGAGCTATTTTTATCCAGTCCACCTCATTACATCCTATCCCTATCTTGAGCTAGTTATATCCAACCCCCCTCACTACACTCTATTTCTATCTTGAGCTATCCCTATCCAGTCTCCCTCATTACACCCTATCCCTATTTCGAGCTAGTTATTTCCAGTTCACCTCATTACACCCTATTCCTATCTTGAGTTAGTTATCTCCAGTTATATATAAATCTTTATTGACCTTGGTGGTCTTGGGGTAAACTGCTCGCCTCAGGACCCAATGTTTGTGTCTGCAAACCCAGACAAGGCCGACGTATTTTCCTTGAACGATAAAAATCCTCACACAAGGGGAATTAAAGCCGTTGGTCCCTTGTCGATTGTGGCATGTAAAATAAACATGGATGGTATGTGGAAATACCTTTCCTGGAAAAATTGGTAGGAGCTTTTTCGTAGAAATTCAGAGTGGAAGGCAACGGGGAACCACCACATTTTCTTAACTCCCCTAGTACATGGAATTTATACCAGATGGTGTGGGCAGCACTAACCAGTCAAAAGGCTACGTGTATGCTGAGCTCTGGATGGATAAAAAGCATATCAAACTAGCCTTCGGGTTGTTGAATCAATAAGAATATATATCATATATATTAGATAAATCATTTAACTATGCTATTATAGTCATTAGTTACGGTTATTATCGGATCTAAATACTCGTATCATCTTGGATACGGGAATTGAACCTCAGACCTTTGGATTAGTACGCCAATGCTCTTACCACTGAGCTATCCAGGAACTGTCCCGTACCAAGGGTCATTCTTCACTCATATTTTAAGGTTGAGTCTGTGATGGATATGCGGACATGTTCATCTACAACCAATCAATCAAGTGATCACGAGCCATCAGATAATCTTCGAGTAGAGAAGACCTGGCCCTGAGCACTTGTCACCATTACAACATTGGTCCATGATTCGGGTGGTTCAGGAACTGTGAAACACTGGTCTCTTGGTGGAAGGCAATGATGGATAGTATATACTATGTTGACATTTAAAGAGCATTTCAGATATCTTAGTTAAACAGAAGTATCAGTCTGTCAAATGATATTTTTGTTCTTGCCAGATCATTGGTACAGCAAACGGTGCGAGAGATTTTCAACCATCCTCCCAAATACACCACACAGGCTTTTTTTTTCACCACGTTTTACTACCTGTTCAGGTTATACGCATAGATATTAATTACACTAAGAAGTTAGCGATGAGGAAGGTGGAGTTTAAAGCAAGTATAGCTGCATTTGCGTGTAGTAAGACTAGTAAACCATTTTGGAAAAAAAACTTCAGTTCACCCGACCGGGATTAGAACCCCTACCTACAAGTTATCGCAGTCTAGTCTAATACGAGAGTGACGCCTTAGACCATGCGACCACTGAAGCGGGTCACTTCAGAGTCACTGCATACAATGTGAGGAGCCCACTGGAGCCGTGTCATCTATTTTGTACCCAAAGTAAGGCACATATGCTTTAATAATTAATGGTGTTATGGGCCATTTTAATGGTCAGACTTAGTAGTCCTCTAGTACGGCACTACACTAAATACAAGACATAACCTACGTACACCAGAATGGAATAGACCAGTTTCATTGGTGCCTTTAGGCACCCTTAATTATCAGTCAGACCATTCGACCATCAATGCGGGGAGTGTATTAAAATAAATCATTTTTACAATGGATGAATACAGGCCAGACTAAATAATAATTGTATATTTTAAGGTCCCAACCAGGCCAACCCAGACAAATCTGCTCATTTCAAAGTAAATTCTCAGCCACGTATCTCTAACCTAAACCATTGTTCCTCCGAACCGCATTTGTTATCCCGGTAATGAGCTGTCAGCCAAACCACAAGGACTGCATCAACCATACTTTGCCAATTTTCGTTCATTAGGCTCGGATTATAGAGTCATTTTAAAGTGCGGTGTGGGAGGGAGGGTGTCAGATTGCAACCGAACGAGTGGTTTCATTGGGGTTGATGTGTGCGTTGATTCATGAGCTGGGTCGGTACACTCGCAACCAAATAAAATTGAGATAAAATTACCTCTTGTTAAAATAACACTTGTAGTACAGACAAGCTTTGGAAACGGGATTAATATCAATTTAGAGGATTAAGAAACTTATAAAACTTCAGACTTCCTTTCAAATACTCGTTAGCTTCAACTTCGATCGGAAAGTAAAATTCTGGACTGGACAGTTATGAATCTTTACCAACAAGAATATTTAAAGACCTGCCTCGGTCTCCAAAGAGTCGATCGCAGGGTATTGGTATCTTCGATAGCTCACTATAAACATATTGTTTACGTCCCAAAGTGCCTTATCGTTGAATAAGTTTGTCTCGAGTTAATGATGTGTGTTCTCGATTGTTCTGTGTGTTGCACTCTGAGGGAAGGCGTTACTCTGATTTGCCTGTCTGAGTCATTATTTCCAACTGATGGCGGTAAAAAAACAAACTTTAAGTAGGCTCACAGATTAACATTTTGATAACTGCATTCAAGTAGGAGTTTCAAATTTATCGCCAACATGGGTGAAGTGAATAAATGATAGAGACTACTTGGTAGATCTAGGGCTTAGACTTAGCGCCAACTAATGTCAAAGTGAATAATTAGAGGAATTGGAAGATACATCTTCTTTTGTAGCATGAATTAGCGTCCGTGTGAAGGGAAAGTTGAAAAACATATTCTTGAATAAACACTTTCAGTACAACCGGTATGGCAGGACATATTTAGACTGGGAAATAGTTTAGGTAGCGGTTCTTTGTTAATGACACCCTTAGGAATTGTGTGTGTATGTGGACAAAAGATACGATTAAAAAACACTGGTGTTGATGCGGTGAAGGCTTTGGCAAATAACTAAGGTTTGATAGGTATCGCCATCCGTTTTCGGGAAGTCAAAGCTCTTCCAATTGTTTCGTCAGCTACTGGCAAAAACTCCGCAGTTAAAATGCCAACATTTTTACTTTAAAATCGTAACAGCTATTTACATCTATTAACATCCCTCCGAAAACGATAAATTTTATCGTGTCTGACCGACAGGATCATCGCCATGATCAAACTGATGGACAGTGCCGAAAAGCTAGCATGCCCCCTCCACGTCTTAAAAAACCTAGATGTATCTCAGCGAAAAAAATAGATTCTACTCTTTATCCTCCAAATAAATCTAGCCCATCTGTAAAAGTCAAGTTACATCCAGGCATACTAGAGTCTACAACTTTTATTCGCATAAAACATAGATACATCTAAAAAAAACGTCCAAGACCTAGCTACATCTAGTTTTTATTCACATTGCTCACATATGGAAATGAATGCCGATTTTCTCAGTAAGCTACAAACCAGGAATTTATATATATACTGTAACGTTATTTGCCACCCTACCGTGTATTTCCCTATATTTTTCTATTTTTTTGTAAATAGTTTCCAATTTATTTTCGTTTGAAATTTTGCACTTCAAAGTTCGGCCACAGCTTATACGTTGTGTTGCCGGCGTGACAAATAATACTATTTACATACATTAAAAATAAAAGGACGGAAGGAAGAACGTCTAACACTGTTTTAAATAATTTAAATAACGAAATTTGACCTAAGGAAGAACACTTACCTTTTATTAAACATATTAATTATCCTTCATAGAAGTTTGTTGATTCTTCTTTATTTTGCACCGTCTGACACGGTGCATGAACATACAGGTTAATACAAGTAATAAGAACTAGAGGAGATTAGGATCAATGAATTTTAATGATACTGTATACTTCATAGAACAGATATTTGAACATATTGCACTTATATCTCAGTAAGTACTAAGTTAAATAACAATAAAGTAATGAAGTGTGGCAGACTTGCTTAAGTATTAGCCACAAGGGGGCGAGAAGTGCCAAAATAATAACACACGCCAAAACGCGGTGATACTCATTTTACTATTTACATGTCAAGTTGGCCTTGCAGGCAGACCAAGTGCGTACCCCAGGCAAGTTCTAGTTTAGCTATACAAGAGAGCCCTCGATACTTAGATACCATCCTAATCAGTGTGCAAAAACAGTTACTCGGAAATATCTAGATCCACGGGCCAACCGAGGACGAGACGCGCCCCACTGGTTGAGCTCCCGCAGGGTGAGCAGCACCGCAAAAATCAAACAATGAACAAGTGACACTGCAGCCGAGCCTGAGGGGCAAGACGGCCCACTAGCAGTGTACTTGCAAAGTGAGAGTAGCAAAATAATAACAACACTATACCACGGGCCAATCATGAAAGGTACGAGCGGCCCACAGTTTAACCACCCAACAACAACATTGGGATAGGCCAGTGAACCTAATTAGGTACAAATCATCGGCCTCCATATAGCCTAAACTATCTCCTGCCTAGGCAAGCTATCCTAAATATACAACAATGGACACATCATGTGTGTCGCGGGATTCACCATCCCGGGCGCGAGAAGCGCGCTATACCGCAATTGTTGATTGCAGTCTGTTCTCCTGGCTCAGGAGACTCTACATTAAATCTTATATAACTAGCCTAATAGTAACATAACAACAGTGTCTCACAATAGACACGGATAGTATCCTATTATTATTATTCCCTACTAAATAAAACTTCCATCTATCCTCGCAGGACGTTGACTAACCCTAACATATTAATCTGGAGTCTACTCGTCATATCTCATCTTCGTAGTTGTAAAGTCCTTCGCCTTCCCCCGGTATAGAATATCCATTCCCCTAGGATAGTAAGACCACCGTCGACTAGATGATAGATTCTGACTAGAAGTGCGCGCTGATTCGGACTGCGTAGACGATGTTTAAGCGATCGTCTGCTGGCGCGTTCTGTCCTAGTTCCCAGCAGTCAGGCGAATATATAGTCGATAGGCCCGTACGAAGCGAAGGGGGAACCTCCCCACTCTTCTAGAAGGACGACCCACGCAGGCCAACGGTTTTCTTGGAGCGGTCAGTTGGTTGGTGCTTGTGGTCGAACGCGGAGTTATTCCCAGCAGTGGTGATCGGTCACTTATCTTCTATGGTGTGTCATCGAATTGGGCATCAGGCTTACAGGACGAGTCGGCGAAGTGGTATGTAAATAAAGAGATATATTATTAGCGAAGCATTTACATTAGTATGTTATGTTTAACTTTGATGATTTGCAGGAACTAGCCACACATACGTTCTCTTGCACGTTTTAACGGGGCTAACCCAGGTTTGCCCGTTACAATTTATTTCCAATGTCGGCCATGATTTATTTTAATGCATGCGCAGTTCTGTTCAACAAGTGAGTGGTGGGTCTCGCAATTGTAATTGTAAAAGAAGGAAGAAAAGAAAAAGATGAGATGTAAATAACTCCAAACTAGCGCGCATTTCAATTTTGACAGATAGAAATAAAAATTTAATTCTTTTATGAAACATTGTTTATATTCATTGACATATATTTCAATCTTTATGTTAAATTGCATTTTATTTTCAATCAATCTCTAGTTCATAGCCAACATTTTATCTTTTGTTTTAATATATTTGGATTTGAAAGAAAGTAGAACGTTTTTAAATGTGTTTCTTAGAACACTTTCTGAAGAAGATTAGGGTCTTTTTCCTCGGTATAATTTAACATGGAGCAAAATCTGTGTAGCTCCTAATTAAGTTTATTTTTAAAGTGGAACAATAGCTTGAAAGTAAAGTGCAAGTACACAAATGGAAAGTTAAGTGTAAGGGCAAGAACTAGAGATTGTTTATTTCGTTAAATTGTGGAAGAGTTGGAATTAATAAAAGGAAACAAATTTCAGAAATTCGTGCTGTTTCAACATAACGGATTCATTGGTGAGTTCAAGCCAAATCTTCAACTTTCAATATATTGTTTTCTCTTTTATCAAGAAACCAGGATTTACGTAGAAACTTTCAGAAAAAGACTAAATATTTTCAGACTCTTTATCTATTCCAGAGAATTAATTAATATTTTATTTTAAGTTTAAATATTAATTATATTGATTTTTCCTTCTCTTTACTCAACAATACTACTTTTTTTTTTGTCTTACTCAAACTATAATTATATATTATATAAGTTCAGCCTATATTATCTTTCTTTTACTCTAGTATTATATGTTCTAAACTCGTAAATTCAACCATGCTCAGAGATTGTTATTTTAAGTGATAAATT
Organism: Timema californicum; assembly: GCA_902141385.1. Classification (NCBI taxonomy): domain Eukaryota; kingdom Metazoa; phylum Arthropoda; class Insecta; order Phasmatodea; family Timematidae; genus Timema; species Timema californicum. The sequence continues at coordinate 13,101 of CABFOW010003249.1, forward strand.
TTTGTTTAAGAATATAGGTAATACCATATATTTTATTTTTGTCAGATTAGAATTATACTTATTCAGAATTCCGTTGGTATTGGGATGTGGTAAATAAAAAAACAATAATAAACCCACAAAAGTTTCAATATTTGTCTATTTTATATATTTTTATTGTAGTCTAAATTAGTACATTCTATTTCAACAATCCTTTTGATTGAAATTGTTCATGTTTTATTTTACGTATTCTTTCAACGCCTTTAGATATTCCAGTGGTCTCGAGTATTAAGAGTCATCGTGCCTCTATCAAGTTAGCCGAGATAAAGGTTTATTATTATTATTATTATTTACTAGATCCTAGGAGTGGCGCCCAACTAATACACAATTTTATTCATCTTGACGTTATGTAAAATATTTGAAGACACTGAAACTATATAATATATATTATATATAAAAATAAAAAAAATTAACTATATATCTTGTCTAAGGCGTAACTTTCATGTTAGACTGGCTCGCCGATGACGAGCAGATTGGGGACTCGAATCCTGATTGGTTCTACTGAGTGGTTTTTCCTAAATGTTTTCCCAATTTCCTTTCATGCTAATGCGGATATATTATATCTATAATGCTCCTTTTATCACTATGCTTTTTTTAAAGTAATTACGCACCCAACCCAGAAAGAAGCGGTGATAAAAAACAAAGTTATTAGATTTTTAGCTCCACGTCCTACAAACCATTCGAGCTGTACGCATATGTACTAATTACACAAACTTGTGAGTGTTAGGAGGGTTGCATTTAAAGAAAATGTACTCACATTTGCATGGGGAGAGTGGTAAACCACTAAGGAAAAACCACCTTCAGGCATCAGTCCGACCGGGATCGAACCACGATCTCCCCATCATCAGCAGTCTAGTATATTGCGAGTGTGACGCCTTTGATCATGCGGACACCGAAGCAGGTAAGTAAAAGTTAAAATACACATTTTATGTTCAATTTTTTTTTCAAATTCCGTGTTTATATTTCCATCAAAAATTAATTACATGAAAAACATTGAATAATTAAATTAGTTGTTGTGATAGTATCTATCACTAAGGACAAAATATGTTAATTATGTTTGCAATATAACATTTTGAAAATGTTTTATAGCATTGCAAGATAAAATCATTTTATTTCCAAAATTGCGCTTTTTTTTAGATATTCGGACTTCAATGATTCACCCGGGGAATTTTTCATTTTATTCAATTAGGCTTCATACGCCCATAATATAAAATATGTTAGGATCCACTTTTAGTTGCGGATTAATACATACGTTAGAAAATTACGAAGGTTATGCTTATCTGTTGGGCTACATAATTTACGTTAGATAGTGAATGGTCGACCTCGTTTCAGGACCCGATGTTCGTGGGTTTAAACCCAGCTGGGATCAACGGTTTTTTCTTGAGCGATAAAAAAAATCCGTGGCACAACTTCCTTCGGAGGGGAAGTAAAGCTGTCCAACCCATGTATATTGTGACATTTAAAAGAACCCTGGAAAGTATGTTAAAATACCTTTCTGGCTAAATTGTTAAGCCCTTTCGCTCTTGCTCATAGAAATTCTCATGTTCCTATATAATCAGTCTGTTCAGAAAGTGCTAAAGTGGTTAACCATCTCATTTAAAAAAAGGAGGTCGGGTCAGTATAAACTGCAGATTTGTGAGCAGTAAATAAGAAGAATAGATCTTGAGAAATGTACAGAATGGGTATTTTTATACAGTAAGGGTGTTCAGACCTTTGCGTCTCGCGATAACCTGTAAAATAGGCGAGTCGAGCAAATATTCAATGAATTATTAAATTGTCTTGGTATATGAACGCCTTAATTTTTTCCTGTCTTGTGTAATTAATAACGCCGCTGCAAGGTAAGGCTTTTTGTAAAATGAATAAACTCTAGAATCAAAAGTACCATAAATGTTCTAGACCCAACCAGTTTCATGCTACGCATTAATGTAACAATCAATTCTTGACTCGTTTGTTTCTGTATTACTCAGACAGTTCTATCAGTCTATCCACCAGAGTGTAGAATGTTTTGAGCATTGCTAAACAAGTCAAGCTATATTCCATTCACCGTAGGAATTGACTTCTGAAAGGCCTTGTTCCCTACCATAAATCTACTATATAGTAGGATATTGGTAGGAAAAAAGACCTTTCAGAGTAATTCCTACCGTGAATGGAATATAAGTGTGCTGTCTCACAAAGACACACTGAAAATAACAATAGTAATATAGTCATGGTGGAGGAACGAATGGGGGGGGGGGCATTACCCCCTTGATACTTGATAGAAGAAAAGGGGGGGCCAAGCAGGGTGTTGTCCCCTCTCCCTTCTGAATTGTTCTATAAAGAAAATCGAAAAATAAACATTTAACGTCCACAGTGGCTTGATAGATCACTTTAAATTATGTGTTGTAATTTGTATTCAACTACAGAACTTTATGTAAGGCCTAGGTTTTTTTAAATTATGTTTATTAGCACATGGGCTATTAACGGCTTAATCTAATGGGATAGGGATGAGGAAAACAGGAGGAAGAGAACCCGCATTTGCGTGGAGGTGGTTGAGTGAAGATGGAAAAATAGTGGTGATAAATAAATTGTGGAAAACAACCGTCAGTTCACCCGGCCGAGATTAGAACCTTGACCTCACCATCAACGGTTAATAAAGGATTGTGAGTCAACGACTCTATACCCCTAGAGCACTGCTGCAGGTGAGTTAATACTTAGGCCGATACCCTAATAAAGTTATGTGTTTAGGGCTAGTGGAGTGTTATTGGCAAAAATGTTTTCTTTATGTTAAAATGTTTACCCCTGCCCGCCTCTTTCCCGGCTCTAAAACATTCCGTCCACTGAATATAGTAAAATGTCATCAAAGTTGGATACATAAAATATGTTTGTATTTTCTAAAAGGCCTATTTAATGTGGGTTTTTTCATGATATTATAACTTACTTTAGTCAAAAACTTATAATTGAGTTTTAATTCCTATTATTATTATTATTATTATTATTATTAGCACCGCGTCTTACTACCCGTTCGGGTTATACGCACTTACGCTAATGTGTAATGGTAGGGTGATAGTGAGATGAAATGGAGGACCTACAGTTTAACGTGGAATCCGAACCACGGTGGAGACCTGGCATTCCTCACATTCACAAGATGTATTGTTTAAGCTTAGCATAGTCATCCATTTCCGCTTTTGATGAAAGACTTCTGGCTCTTTACACACTTCACAACCTAAGTTGACGTCTTGTTACAAGTCAGGCTTCCATAACCATCAGGGAATTTTTTATTTTTTTTATTTATGAGGTAATTAGTGCGCAGTTTACGAACTTACTAATATCGGCACACAAACTTAAATCTAGAACAAACACAACACCCAACCCCCAGCCATGTATGGCAAACCCACATTTCACCAATGATAAATTTTTCAGCCATGCCAGGAATCCAACTCGGGCCCTTTAACTCAGGAGATAGACATGCTTCCAACAGAGCTAGGGTGTCAGACGAGACACCTAATGTGAACACACACATGTATGATGTATGTAACAATTTGCCAATGATAGAAGCTCACACACAAGCAAGTCAATCAACTCCAGAAAGATGTGGGAGCGGGTTAATATTTTTTTGGCTGCTATGAATCTATTGTAGGGAAAAAAAAGTATCTTAGAAGTTCTAAGAAACAACTTAAAGCATGCAACCATATAAGTGAGTAACGGTATCTATGTGTCTTTCACAATGGGCTGAATTGTCCAAAGTAGGAGAGCAGGATTTATATAATCTTGATGGGTGCTACCTTGTTTAAAACTCTCCTCCACACAAATGTGGGTATCTTTCACCCCAATTCTACTCTCTTCCTCCCTATACAATCAGTGTAATGAATGTGTCTGCGTATTATTAACCCTAATAGGTAGTAATGCATGGTGAATAGAGCTACACCTATTAATTTGTTAGCCGATCAAATCGAGAGAAACTCCTTTCCTATCGGATCCTGAAACTAATTTACCAACACTATACTAATGACAGTAGCAAAAATGTTAGAGAAAGCACTGGATATTTTACAAATTGTTAGTATTATATTTTCTAAATTGAAATCAAAAATAGTTGTTACAATGAAAAAATAATAAAAATACTGTTAAATTTTGTATGATACCAACCTTAAAAGTTTGTTTCTGTTTGTAAGTCCTCCACGCCCAGGTTCTGTTAGTTTTGGAAATTTTGAGCCCCTAAATTTATTTTCTCCAATTCATTCTAATTAATTTCAGATTTCAAGATTTGATTATTTGGATTTGTCTCTCTACCTGTCTGCCAGATTTTAAGTTTCTACCTTATATAAAACAAATGTTTTAAATTAAGACACCTTCTCAACTCAATTTCTCGGAGCACCATTTTGAAATCTCTCATGTTTGGATTTTTCTGATTATATAGGGGAATCCCTTTAGGCCCTAACTTCCTTCCAAATTTTCGATTTCTAGATCCATCTAAATTTGTTTATGATAAGTAATTACAATGTTACAAACCCCATTTGATCCCTTGGGATGTTAACTTTTGCAAAACCCCTTCTCATCGAATGTTTTTATAAGTGTCCGTTTCCGTTATTAAGAGGTGGTTTTGACGTAGGAGCCCATGTTAGTTTGCCGGAGAAACATAAACTGTCTGTTATAAAGAAGAATCTGCTTTTCAGATGTGCCCGTTTAGGGAGATTTCACTTTATTGTCAATGTCAATTAAAATAGTTGGAAAACAAGTCGGTGTTATCCGCTTCAATGGTTGAATGGTCTAAGGTGTCACTCCTGCAATAGACTTGACAATGATGGGGAGATCAGGGTTCAAATTTGTCTGGTGGTTTAACAATTTACTTTCTCACAAATGCAGGTACACTTAATCTAAATCTAGCCTTCCTCATCCCTAACAGAGAAGTGTAAATTAGTATTATTGTTTATACATGTCACTTTAAGTAATCAAATTTAAATTTGTTAATTCTAGTCTTTAAACAATTAAAATATTTTATAAGCCTACAAATTCACGATCTTTAGTATAGATGTGCACACAACTGTAATGTATTTTACATATGTGTGGGTAGAAAAATTATGACAAAAATAGTTTAGTCCTATTTATTTTAAATTTTTAAATAAATGAATTAGTGTTACCTAACAATTGTAAACTTGTTGATATTAAGTCATCATGTCCATCCAAATGACGTTTAAAAATGTCCTTTTACAGATTATCAAGTTGAGAAGCCTACTCTAAAAAACATCTTCACATTATGCACAACTAGTTAATATACTGAATGCTTCCTTTATTAGTCCCTAAAATTACCGTATTTACTCTAAAAATAACAATATTTGTCTTAGCAAGCTTTTAAACATGAATTCCTTATGCCTGGATCCCCTGAAAGGTTGAGTGCTGGCTGTGACTCATGCCCTCCCTTATGCCATTTTTAAAGTATGACAAGATTACCACAAAAAAACATGTATAATAGTTGCAAATAGACTATAAATTTTATACATTTAATGTATTTTTTTTATGTGTTAATAAAATAACTACTTTTAATTATCATTTTCAAGTATTTTGTGTGTTCAGGGATTATTTGATGCCTTTTATTTCCTACTCATTTTTAAATATGCACATATAAGACCCTCCTCCATTTTTCAGCATTCAAATTTGTACAAAGAAAAAAGTGTCTTAAATGCAATTAGTAGATATATTATAAAAATCATATTTATAAATCTAAATAACAGTTTGGAATATAGCATGAAGCTAAATTATGTTTATAAATAAAATGGATTACCAACACATTTACTGTGATGACAGTTGAGTGGAAAATGTTTGTATAAAACACTATTACACAAAACAACATGTGGATACTAGTTTTAGCCAGCCTTAGTTGGATTCCTAAGGAGCGAAGAAGTGATCCAATCATTTCCAATGGAGTTCCCAAAAACGTGGGACTTCTACTATAGTAGGATTTTGGTAGGAAGAAACTTTTAGAAAATACTAACACATTTTACTATTTTACTAGTATTATTTTATAGTTATTGATAATATCTTTCAAAAGTGGTAACTGCAGATAAAGTGACTTGATGTATGAATAGATGAATGTAAAATCTTTCCTAGTTGTCATTAGGTTATTCCTACATAAAATGAGAATCCATGTATTACCCAGCATTAACAAGAAATGTTGCTATAGTAGCCCCATGACTTCTTTGGTGCTGGCTGATAGCTTTGAAAAGTTACCAGACCAAATTATGTATCCCTACGCCGAACCATATGATCTGCAAAAACATGTTTAGCAGCTGTCACTTCTGACAGTCAAAATTTAGGTATATACCTAAATGTTGACTGTCAGAAGTCAGATGTGAGCTGTCAGTCAGCACCAAAGAAGCCATGGGGTTACTGTAGATAACCCAGTTAATTTTTAACATTAATAATTTAACTTTTATGTTTCAGTGGATTAAGAGAGTTAAAACAAATGTGAATGGTTAAATATAAAAGTAGTGTGGGGTTTTTTTTTTAGTGTACTGTATGTTAAAATTGAGTAGTTTTTAATTTTTGACAGAGTTAGTGAATATTCTCCACTTTCTTGTTTCTTGTGGCTACCCTCACTTAAATACTTCCACCAAGAATAAAAACACTCGGGAGCAAGGGGAAAACAAAAAATGTCCATGTGGTGGTCTTAGCCTCATCAAAGCTTGTTTCCGTATTTTTATCCAGGAATGAATGTGTTGAATATCACATCAATACTCATGCCAACAATCTTTGTACATGTAATTTGACTGGATAAAGGTGGCTTAGTGTATAAATGATCCATACTTACCAGTGGGTACACAGCTCGCATACCTATGCTGGTTGGCAGCTTGTCTAAGTAAAAACAAAACCTTAACATATTTATTTCCCTTACCTTGAACTATGATTTAGACCAGGGTGATCCAACTTTTTTCATCCCAAGGGCCAAATCTATCAGAATGTTCCGCGGGTGGGAGATAGATTAAAGTAATTTCATCAACTTAATACAGACCACAAACAACACTTAATAAACCATTATTTCAAATACTTATACAAATTTTATATATATATAAAATGCAAATATATTTATACATATTTTTTATTGATCAAATGAATGCATAGTAAAACGCAGTCATGACATTTTTAAATAGATATTTTTATTTGAATCATAAGCTATTTTACATTTCTGCCACCGAAGGTTTTCCATTAATTATTCTCCGGGGTAATGCGAGGTCCATATTTTCAGCGAGTGCAGGCCGGCCGCCAGTTGGACCATTCTGATTTAGACTGATGGTTCTCTACGAGGGATGTCAAAAAATATTATAAGTCAACAAGTACTGCACCCAAAAAAACCTTTTTGCTATAGTTAGTAATTAATATTAGCTTAATGATTTTTAAACATAAAAATTTGTTTTTAAGTGCATCAACTACTAATTGCCAAATTGAATTAGTGAATAATGATTTTAAGCATGGGGTGGGGGGGGGAGTATATTGTGCTTATTTATATAACTGTACACAGTTAGATCAAGTTATCACAATATGAAATTATATTACTTCTGATTTTATGATAAGAATATTATTTTAGTGTTGAACATCTCAGGATAGTAGTAATTAAATATAAATTGATTATTTTAGATTATGACATTTTAATTGGTGAATATTCGTAATCGTTGAAGCCATAATTTACTTTCAAAGCAAGGTCTGGACTGATATTATTTTCAACGCGAAGCACAAGTTTTTAAGTTTCACATAGCCCTTTTTACTAACCATTTAAGTTTCATGCTAAGGCTAATAAATAACTAAATCAGTATTCACCTTGAGGTATGTCCCCATTGTGGACAAATCTTCCCCAGTGTATCTGAATGGGAAAAAGTATGCTAGTATTATCAGTTCAAGGTAACTTTCACCTTTAATCATAATATTTCATTCTAGCAAGCCAGGTATTGATACAAACAAGCCTCCTCCATGCAACTCTGTCACAACTCTTCCTCCAGTATCTTCTACTGTGAATACAAACCTCCTCCATGCAACTCTGTCACAACTCTTCCTCCAGTATCTTCTACTGTGGATACAAACAAGCCTCCTCCATGCAACTCTGTCACAACTCTTCCTCCAGTATCTTCTACTGTGGATACAAACAAGCCTCCTCCATGCAACTCTGTCACAACTCTTCCTCCAGTATCTTCTACTGTGGATACAAACAAGCCTCCTCCATGCAACTCTGTCACAACTCTTCCTCCAGTATCTTCTACTGTGGATACAAACAA
>CABFOW010003249.1:41017-57411 GCA_902141385.1 Timema californicum
TTAGAATTGAAAGCATGATTGAAATAAACCTTAATTCACAGTTTAGGCCTATATTGTGTAATGTGGGTCTATTTGTAAATCATTAAAATTTATATCGACTTGTTAGGATTTGGATTCAAGATTCAAAAATCAAATGTAGATTCGGATTCGAATTCGAGAAATAGTGGATTCGACCCATCTCTAGAATATATAATATATTTCTATAAGGGAAATCTCTTCTCCCTTTATGGGGTGATTGTATTGTGTGAACTGTGTTCTTTTCATTGTAAAAATCATATTGTGTTTATCCCTTTTATATGTTTCTAACTTGCCTTGGTGGCGTAGTTGGCTAACGTGCTTGTCGTATTGAGCTTGACTGCCGAGGATGGGGAGATCGAGGTTCGAATCTCGGTCGGCTGAAATGAGGGTGGGTTTTCCTAAATCGTTTTCCACTATTCCTCCACGCAAATGCGGGTTCACTTCCTCTAATTCAACCTTCCCAATTCCTAATCCATTAGAGTAATTAGTACTTAAAGCGTATAACCTGAACGGGTAGTAAGACGTGGTGCTGAATATTATATGTTTCAATGTGATTTCCATGATGTCATGTTCTTCCAAGATGAAAATTCTATAGATATTCATCTTTTTTCAATTAAAACACTTTTTAATTAAAATTATTTTTTATATTAAACTCTGTACTTATTTTAATTATTATTTAAATACGTATTTAATGCAATTTATATCAGGATTACATTAATAAACCTGGATTCTCGTCAAACAACGTGCACAAAGAGTTGAAATTTCAACCAAGAAAGAACAAACGATCGTCCTTTGTATCAGGACTTCCTGTCGGAACATTGGAGGATTCGTCATTACAAAAATTTACAAAAGCTGACACAGTAAAAGGTAGTACAAATGAAATAAATACAGCGCTAGTGTTGTGAGGTTAACAAAAAGAATAATATAATTAGTATTTAAATTAAATAATACAAAATTGCTGAAGAGGGATAGAAAATTATACTGAAAATAAAAATAAATATTTAAATTTGGAAAAAATATGAAATATATAAAAAAGAGACATTAAAAAAATCTTTCATGGGATTTAGTAAATATTATTGTTTAGTTAGATAATTTATAAATTTATTAGGTTCTGTCAATGTATTATTATCAATAGTGACAGTTACTTAAAAAATGTTCAGCTATTAATAAAATGAAATATGGTACTTAAATATAATAACCATACATTGTTTATGAATACAAATGAACTTTACAAAGTGTATTGTAAATAAAACCAACTGTAAATTTTTAGTTTGCGCTTGATCTGATACATTAATATTTAATCCTAATGATGAAAAATAACTTTGACTATATTCTTATTTACTTTTAGCCTTGATATTTGTTAAATAAAAGAATCATCGCCATTTTATTTTGGTCAATAACACATGTTACCAACATGAAACTAATTCAGATGCAAAAACTCACTTTTTAACTCTGCCTTTTCTTCTCCTCAAAGTATATAAGGCTTTGCACACACAAAATGTCAGTAATGAATCAAACACACATCAGATAGGGTATGTTTAGTCAGTACAATAAATATCAAGGTTATTAACCCTTTGAGTGCCAAAGTTGCTCAGGGTGATGCACAAAATATTTGCTAAAATTGCCAGCATCGCTCACAGCGATCCCATGTTTTCGAGCGCTTAGTTCAGTAAAAAGTCTACAGATAGGCTAGATTTTATTTCCACTGCATTCTTGTATGTTCAAGCTACTTTTATTAGTCTTTGCATTTAAGAGTTTTGATATAGCGAACATGAACATTATTTTCTAACTTTATGAGTTTTATCTTTGGCCTTGTTTGTAAACATGGTTACTAAGAGGAAGCCTGTGATTCAAGATACAGAAATACTTGCAATATTTATTGATAGCTCAAGCGAGAGTGTTCAATTTGTTAGTGATTATGTATTTGTAAATAATGAAATTGAACAGGAATTATATTCTAGTGAAGGTGAAAGATCGGAACAAGTGGGAGTGGCAACCAGCTGACATTGATCAAGCGAGTGTGAATATGAATGATTTCTAAAGAGATGAAATAAATCTTGAAGATCATGATAATCCACCCCAACCTCTTCATATTTATGCAGAAGTACCAGGTTTGAAGTCCCCCTCCTCACCCTCCCATTCTGCAACTGCTATGCATAACCCAATTTTAGCGTACAATCTAATTTTGTTGTTTTTGTAAACTTTGTTATTTACTCGGTTTTTATGTTCTTTTCAGTGATTTATTCTATTTTTAAGCTATTTAAATTTTCAAAGCTTAAAAATTAATGTTAAATAAAACAGTATTTTTTTTTAATATCTTGGCTAGTGATTTTTTTATTATATTTAAGGTCATTCGACCATCAACATTTTATTAAATTATTTTAATAAGTGTATTAATATAAGATATAAATATTGATTCAATAATTTCAATTCAATACAGTTCTCGAGTTATAAGTAGTCAAACTTTCTATTTTATCCATTTTATGTACTAATTTTAAGGTAAAGGAGTTAGTGTATGGGGATTAAATTTATTTTAGCTAGACATGCATATGAAGTGTATGCAATGAAGTACTTACAATATTTTAAATAAAATTAGTTTTTAATTTATAAGCTATTTAATAGTTGTACAATTACATAATCTTTGATCTTATACAAGTAATTTTCGTTTTATACCCCGATACTTTGATTTTATATCATTTTGTAATACTTATTGTCATTATTTCATTTTTTTTTGTTTATTAGTCTAACTCTACTCTTTTATTTTATTATTTATGATCAACGCAAAGTAAATTTGTTATGTCTATTTCCTCAAATGTCATGTTTTGACTGTACCTACCAATAACACAGACTAGCCAACCAACGAAGGATCGGGCTAGCCAGGTCTTCGTCTAATGACTCACCATTAAGTGTTTTTTTTAGCACCGCCTCTTACTACCTGAGTGATGAGTTGTGACATTTATTTTGTCTCGTTTTCCTTCCTCTAGTAATTTGGCACTTGGATAGTATTTTAATGTGTTAGTTTCATTCTTCAACTCTAAGTAAAGTGTCAAATGAACTCCTCTCTTGGTACATTAAAACGCGTATTGATTTTAAACTTATTGTTTATCTGTATATTACAATTAACTTCATGAATGTATAAAAAATACATGCATTTCACTTTTATTACTAATTGTAAATTGAACATTAAAAAGATCTTAAAAGTTTTGAAAAATATATCTAATGTCACATGAGTTCTGCATTTATTTAGGCATTTTCTAAAAAAAATAATAATTTTGCGTATTTATTGAGCATGGATAAGTTCCCCCCTAAAAAAAGTAACGCGCATCAAAACCAAGAAAACGAAATAAAAAGGTAAAATCGAACCAGAATTGATATGAACATAAAACAATGAAAGATTTGATATACGATGTTTTCAGGTACGTACAAGGCCGTAGACAGGGGGTGGGGGGTTCAAACCCTCCCCAAAATGTTATGAGCAAAATATATGGTTCAAACAATATCAAAATTAAGATACAAGTACAAATTAGGGAGCTGTGTAACCATAAAAAGCACTTCAGAGCTACAGTAGACTCGTGGCTTCTTTGGTGCTGACTGACAGTTCAAATCTGACTTATGAGAGTCAACATTTAGGTATATATCTAAATTTTGACTGTCAGAAGTGATAGTTGCTAAACACATGTTTTTGCAGCTCATGTGGTTTGGTTTAGGGATACATAATTTGGTCTGGTAACTTTTCAAAGCTTTCAGCTGTGAGTTGTCTCTCAGCACCAAAGAAGACATGCGGCTACTGTTCTAGAGTTGTTTAATATTTAGAATTTTTTCCAGCCTTCAGTATTTAGGGGGTTATATTGCCCAAAAAAACACTTATGATAGCTTCTAGAGGTGTTTAATATTCAGAATATTTTCTCTCCTTTGGCAGCTATAGCGTTATGTCGCAAAAAAAACCTTCAGATGGCTTCTAGAGGTGTTTAATATTTAGAATTTTTCCTAGTCTTCAGAAGTTATGATGCTATGTTCCAAAAAATCCACTTTAGGTAGCTTCTGGAGTTGTTTAATATTTGGAATTTGTCCTAGCCTTTGCAGTTAGGGGGTTATGTTGCAAAAAAAAAACTTCAGATAGCTTCAGGAGGTGTATACTATTTAGTATTTGCCCTAGGATCTGGAAGTTAGGGGGTTATGTTGCCAAAAAAACAACACTTCAGATAGCTTCTAGAACGGTTTATCTTTTTTTTTAAAAGTTCTAGCTTCCGGGAATTGGGATGTGTTCATCAAACCCCCCTTCCCCTGAAATGATTGGCTAGCTACAGCCTTGTGTACGTAATAAACTCATAACAAACGTAGGAGATATATATATGTGGTGTGTATATCATTTGCTAAAGACATAGTAGCTCCCTACTTGTTGGAGTTCATAAGGAACTATTTCATACATTTAAATTCACCACAAAGAGTTTTGGTTTGAATTACGGCTTCCTTAAATAATTACTAATGAATATCAACACACAAGCTGCAAATCACTTTACTCACAGTAATGTTCGTATGGAGGAGAATACACTTTAATTAATTTAAATTTGTTGAAAAATGACACCTTGACACTAGAATAAAATTTATTCCAAGATCTTAGCGTGTCAATGTTCTAGCACTGAACTATCCAGGATTTGTTCCACACTCATGATCTCATATCCACGCGAACTGACGATATAAAAGTGTAGTCAGTATAGTCAGTGCAGACTATAAGTTGTATAAATATTATAGTATAGGCCTTTATCAAAGGTACAGCTGTAGCTCACATGATTTGATGTATGAATTAGTGAACCCATTTATAGTAACTTTTCTAGTTGTCAAATAATAATCTTATTATTAAAATCAGGGTTTAAATCATACATTCAAATTAATCACTAAGAATCTTAGTTTGAAACACAGCTTCCGCTCAGAACCCACTATTGTTTGTTGTTCCAGGGCCAGTGGTTCATTATATTTTATTGTTTCATGCCCCGGGGCCTGGCTACCAGTGGTTTCTAATATTATATTTTAAGTCACGGGGCCTTGTTACCACTGATTCACAATCTGCTATTATTTATGTCTCACTGCCTGGTTATTAGTGGTTCATTATATTCTACTGTTTTATGTCCCCGGGCCTGGTTACCAGTGGTTGAAAATATTCCATTATTTGATAACCCAGGGTCTGGTTACCAGTGGTTCACTATATTTTATTGTTTTATGTCCCGGGCCCTTGTTACTAGTGGTTTATAATATTCCATTATTTTATGTCCCGGGGCTTTGTTACCACTGGTTCATAATCTACTGTTGTTTGATGTCCCTGGGCCTGATTACACGAGTAGGAAATGACTTGTACCAACTGGTTGAACTCATGCATATGCGGAAAAAATGATCGAAAGCCAAGTGGTTAACCCAACAAGACCAACTTAGAAAATTGATGCCTTACTAATGATGATTTTAATTCACAAAATTAGCGTGTAACCCGAACGGGTAGTAAGAGGCGGTGCTAAAAAAAATCCACTAAATTGTTTAGTTTTTCCCTTAGTTTCTCACTCCTCGTTTGAGCTATATGCAGAATAAGGAATGAGAATGAGGCATTGGACCATGTGACCACAAATGTGGGTATTTATCAAAGTTATAAATTTTATTAAAAAATAATATTTCATAGACATGTTATTTTCCGTTTACAATTTTGTTGTCGAACACGTTGTTTGCAATGTAATAACTTGTCAGTCAATTGGTCAATCCATCTTGACTTTTGTATACCATTAGGTCCTCTCATGTCAAATAGTTGTATATCTTATCAAATGGTCCTAAACGTGTTGATCACTTGACACACTCAAGTTTTAGATATTTTTATTTAGTTGGTCAACCAGTTGGCTGTCGATTCCTTTGCCTTCTTATGCATAAGCTTATCGACCAGTTGGTCATAGTCTTGTAGGCCACTTGACCTACATGGCATATGAACATTTTTACAGCTTTTCGGCCGGTTTGTAAGATGCCAATCACGAGCTTTGTAAACTATTATAATAATAACAACTAAAAGTAATACCTTTTTTTTTACTATAAATAGAGAACTCTAAAACCTGCTCCGGTGCTAGCATGATTTATAAGATGTCACTCTCGTCGTAGACTAGATCATTAAAGACAGGGAAATCAGGGTTTGATCTCCGTCAGGTGTACAGAGTGTAGTTATATTATAAATTGTTTCGCACTCTCTTTATGTAAATGCAAGTGCACTTTCTTTAAATTCAGCTTTCCTAATCCTTAACTAACTAGCGTAATTAGTATATTTGAGTATACTGCGAACGGATAGTAAGATTCAGTGCTAAAAGAATAATAAAAGAACCTTTAAACTTCCACCACTCAAATTATTTCATTAAATTGCCTAGTAATACATATTTTTCTTCTTCTAAGAACACATTTTGTAAATACAGGCCTAATAGTATTTGGTACAATAAATACTTTGCGACACGTGTAATAAGTTCATTATTTTAATTTATTAATATTCTATGAATCTTAGTAACCAGGATTCAAACTCAGGACCACAACTCCTGGGTGAACCATGCAGTGACTATTCATGTTCTAAAACACTAAATAACAATGGAGTTCCTTAGAGGAAAAAAGAGGTAGTGCTATGACATGCTGTTGCGAACAAAGAGCTGGCAATCCCAGCTTACTTTCCCACTCCACCTGCCTATCCCCCCTTTCACAATACAACATCTACCCTTCCACCATGTTCAAAATTCCCTGTCAAAATATTATAGCCTATTTATTCTAGGAGAAGCTTGTTGGACGAATCACCTTAAACATTAAAAAAAGGCACATGTATAATTATATCATCGGATTGACAAGCATGTTAGCTAGTTTATGTAAATATTTGAGTATGAAGTTTAAATACTAATATGTTATTAAAATTTAAACAAAATTCTGTATTTTTCAGCAAAATAGTTTGGTACTTTTAGCACATTTTTGTTGTTGTCATTTCTCTTGGCAATCAAAGGGTTAATAAGTCTTTCTAAATAGAGATTGGGAGTTAAGTTTGGAGGAAATGCACACGTATTAGCATGGAGAGAATATGATGCGTGTAGCTGAGATTCGAAATGTGACCCCTCTATTACCGGCAATACAGTATATTGCAAGATCTACACCTTATACTGTATGGCTACCTGTGTGGGCCACAGAGCATTGGAAAAATGGTTAAAAATTGTAATTGGTCCAAACCTACTTAGTGTGTGGCCTATACTTTACTCATATTAGCCGTTGTTTGTCAAAATAATCCATGAAATATGTACCCTTTGTTTACGCTAACAGGTAGCAAGCTAACCTTTAATGTTTCCACTGTGATGAAGCTTATAAGATAGTGCCATAATGTAATATGTCAAGGTAAGACTGTTGCCTTTGAGGGTAAACTGAGTGTACATAAATGTCATGACCCTTACAGCTAATTAGGAACAGTAATTACCTCTATTTTTACCCTTATACCAATACTGCACCAAGGAAATTAGGTTGAAGATCACCATGGCCAAGAAAACTTTCTACAAGGAAAGGTTAGTGCTGACCAGCAAGTTTAGTTTGGAACTAAGGAAGAAATTAATGAAGGTCTGTATATGGAACATCACACTGTAAGGAGCAGAAACTTGGACTCTTAGGAAGATAGAAAAGTAATACGTGGAGAGCTTTGAAATGTTGAGCTGGAGAAGACTTGAGAAGATCAAATGAACAAACAGGGTGACAAATGAAGATATCCTAAAAAGAGTGGGTGAGAAGAGATCCATTTTGGATGTGATTCTTCATTACAAAGGAAACTGAATCGGACACATCCTTAGGAAGAACTGTCTTCTGCACAGCGTCATAGAAGGAAAGGTTGAAGAAAAGAGGAGCTTAGGAAGGAATAGGATTCAAATATTGGGTGACTTGAAGAAGAAAATTCTGGGAGCTCAAGGGGGCGGAGGACAGGGAGTATTGGCGGTTTAAATTAAATGACAAAGGGAATGGACCTGTTGTAAGACAGAATACCCTAGAATAATAATAATAATAATAATAATAATAATAATAATAATAATAATAATAACCAATATAGGATACACCCATTTACCTGAAAAAAGAGGAGCATGCCGACGGCTAAGACTACGCCAATAGCAAGCCCCAAAGAGAACACACACAAGATAAGCGTGGTGACTGACAAGTACACTATCGGCTCCGTGCCTGTGCCGTAGTACATGTACCAGACCTGAAACACAGACATGTCTAAAGTGAGAACCTGCTAACTTGAACCTTATCCTCATTCCAGCTCACTTAGCTGTCTGTCACTGAGAAAATGAGTATCTCACTCTATTAGTCAAGAAAAACCAAGAGTGGTTCACAGCAGGCCTTTTGTTCAGTAACAATATCAATAATCGAAAGTGAAGTTGAGATTTAGGGATGTACAGAGTTTTAAAAGCTTTTACTTTGCTTCAAATCCTTATCCGCTTCGACTTTGCCTTGGAAAATAGTCCGGCTTCAAAAACTACAAAATAGGGATGGGCCTTAGAATCCTATAATCCTTAGATCCTTAAAGATATTCAAGATTTGAGGATGCAAGAAAATTTAGGATTTGAGAGGCAATTTTTTTTTTAATTCAATTTTTCAAATAAAATTTGTTTTAGAGCATTAATACTGCTTATTGGTGGTTAAGAATCCTTTATAATAATAGGATGAACTCTAAAACCAGACTCCAGACCAGTAATTTAACAGTTAACTAATGTATGAATGTTATAATGAATAGATTATAGGAAAGAAAGTTAACATTTAGTTACTATTTATATTTTATATTATTTTATTATGTTTATATTTCCTCTTATCTTCATAACTATTTCAAGACTAGCTATGAATTTGAGATTGAAAGATAAATTGAAGATTCGGATTTTTAAAATAGTGGATTAGACCCAACTCTAGTTATAATATGACATTATTATATATTTTTCTAACCACCTTTCCTGTACCTTCTTCCAAATATAATATAAATAATATTTATTTTAGAGCTAAGTTAAATCACTATTGTACACATCCAAATCTTGAATCTGAATCTCCAATTTAACTTAAGATTCTGAATCCCGAATCTTAAATCCGAATCCGAAATATTGGAAAAACTTATGAGCATAAGAAGAAAAATAATAGAAAAAGATAAAATACAAAGTGTAACTAAATGTTAACATTCTTTTATGATCAATTCATTATAGCATTCAGTTAAGTGTAAGATTACTGGTCTGGGGCTTGTTTGTCGAGTTCATTCTATGATTATAATTGGTTATGAACCACCAATAAGCACTATTAAAGCTCTAAAACAAATTTCCATAAAAAAATTAAAGAAAAAAAACAATTTTTTAAAAGGATTTGAGACTCGAATCAGAAATCTTCTCAAATATCCTTAAGGATTTGAGGTCCCATCCCTAATTTATTATTTAGCGTCTAAAGTTATAATAATAGGCACATTATGTTTATTTCACAAATAATATATTTATTCTATCAATGATTCATCTTGGGGGGAAATGTATACATTAAATTTGGTTTTACTTTGAAGAAAATAAGTTGACTTTGCACCCCCTGCAACTCCCCCTCTCCCCAACCCTGATTGAAACTAAAATATATCATTGGTAAACATATGAAAATATTATTTCAAAATATGGCTAGGATAGCTGATTAACAAAAAATAAGAATAGGCTCTAATTGACTAAAAGTTTATAAAAACAAATCATTGCTTGTTGATTTAGAAATACATGGAGACAGTGTCAAACATAAAACAGGGTAGTAAATAATAAATTACATTTATTAAAGTATTTCTCTTTCCTAAGTTGTTTCCTGTAGTCCCTTGTATTTCCATCTCTAGTATTTTGATTTTCCTAGTTCCTCTTAATTCGGCCAGAGGGTTCCTTGGGATGACCACATAACACCCTCTATCTGCAGAAGTTTGTACTATTTTGCGAGCAGACAGTGGCCACTAGGTCAATATAGCTTGATTGTGGGCCGACACCATGGAGTTTTTCTTTCCCTAGTCCCTCTGTCCCATATATGTGTATATTGGCAAGTCTGCACATTGTAAAGGGGGTACAAACTACTTACCCTATTAAGCGCTCTGTAAAGAGAACAGGAGAGTGTGAGGCTGGCTAGTAGACAGCCACAAACAGCAAAGAACAGGAAACCAGTGAAATGAGCATGGTTCTTGTGCCCCACACAGTTGTTGATCCAGGGACAATGGTGGTCCATCTTCATCACACACCTGCCACCTTAAATGCACAATTAGCTTTTAATAGCAACATTGAGTCATGTGCTCTTCATTTTATTGTGACTAATTACTCTTAAAAAGTATCCTAAGATACCATAAAACAGTCAGAGTGAATTCTGTCAATGAATTTAAAAATTTATTAACACTATTTTATCTAAAAATCAAGTCCAAACTCTCTAAGGTCAATGAACTTTTTTAATGGATTTGAGATTTTTTGTGTCAACTCAATACAACTGAAAGAGTTAGAATGACATCATCTTAGCTTTCTATAAATAGAAAATGAAGTATAAAAAATAATATAAAGGCAGTACACACAATTGTTGACACCCTTTTTTAAATACTATCTGCAAATAATGGAAACAGGATACAAGGTGAGGGCCTTTATTTCTTTATATATCCATTTATTATGTGTCATACTTTTTCTAGCTTTTATCGAAAGGTAACCTTGGTATATTTATTAAAACCTGCTTTGGCTGTCATGTGTGCTGGCGTCAAACTCATCTGGTCTGGTTAGCTAGAAGGTGATGAGAAGATCAAAGTTCAAATCCTGGCTGGTTGCAGCAAAAGTGTTTTTTCCTAAATAGTTTTCCCCTCTTTCACAAAAATTAATGTAAATTACCTCTGAAATTCTAACTTAATCATCCCTACCTCATTAGTGAAATATACAGATAGCTCGATAATAAGATATGGTACACACACAAATAGAATACGATATTTAGGAAAAGAAAAAAGCACTAAAAGCGTCACATTCTGATTTATATGTATAGCAGACAATGGCTTTATCTCAAATACACTATAGGCCCGCCCTACTGATGTAATTTGAGAGTAGCTTTAATACTACTTTTAGCACAATGTTTTACTACCTGTTTGGTTTGTACACATATGTACTAATTATGCTAATATGTTAGGGTTGAAGAAGGTTGGATTTATAGGAAATGTACCTGCATTTGTGTGGAGGGAGTGTAGAAAATTGTTTAGGTCAATTCACCCACAGTGTACCTGACTGGGATATAAATCTCGATCTCCCCGTCATTAACAGTCCAGCCTATTGCAAACGTTAGGCCTTAGATCATGTGATCACTAAAGCAAGCAGTTACTTTACTAACCAGAAAAGAGGTTCAAAGAAACTAAATTTAATATTCTATTCTCACAATGTTTTTTCTAACAAATGATTTGAAATATCTAATTTATAATTAAGTTGTTTTCATGGCCAGCATATTTAACCAAAATTGTTATTTGCAGGCTTTAAAAATAATACATCAAAATTAAGAAAAAAGATATACATATATTTTAAAACTAAAAAAACTATGTCAATGATTCCAATTTCACTGTTGTTGAAAAATGCGTTAAACGGCACTATAATGTAGTTTCTTGTTTTCTTTATACAATTGTTTTCAATATTCCAATTAATTGCCCACAAGACATACTCTTAGATATGCACACTCGAAAATTAAATCCTTAATTTTAAAATATTTAAATTTATTTTTACTGATAGTAAAGGTTTGTGCTCACACTTGCGACAATGATGGGTCCTTGGAGCTTTATATCCTTGACAAGTGTTGCAAAACTGTAACGAGTCTGTATGATCCGCATTTTCCTGAAACAAGGAGTTAACATTTTATCTTTAATAAAAAAAGTCTAAATTCGATTAAGAAAAAAAATTCTCCCACTGAACAAAGAAGTAATGGCTGCCTCTTGAAGAAAATTTATCAGTACTAATCAAACCCTTGATCTAAGTTTTATTCTATTAGAACTCATCAGGATGGGGTGTGAAACGTGCAACACAACTTTCTAAACCACACGAGGGAGAGAAAGGAATTTTATAAAAATGTCCTTTATTTTATTTGTTCCTTTTACATGTTCCATTCTAAGTGTCCTATCACTCTTAACTTAAGTGATCAAGAAAAACTGATTCTATATTTTCTGAAATGATTGAATAGTAATTGTAAAATTTTAAAAGTTGCAAATAGAATAAATAAATTCAATTTGAGAGGAACTAACTAAACATAGGCCTAATGTAATAATAATTCCTTAAATAGTCATTCCCACAATATGCTGAACCAGCTGCGGTGGCCGCATGGTCTAAGGAGTCACTCTTATGTTAGACTTGACTGCCGATGACAGGTTGCCCCTGGTGTCACACAAGACTGCAGGAAGAAGTCCCGCTGTCCATTCAGCTAACACAGGCTACAAAGTTTGTTGGCAGTTCTTACCGGGGCCCAGCCAGGAGGGAGGTAGCCCGGGCCAAGATAGATGGCGTTCATGAAGTGGTAGAGTGTGAGGCCACTTAATGACAGAAATACACTCAAGTGCAAGAACCCCGCCAAGGATTTATCTGGAGGCCACCACATACTGCTGCAGTGGACTGTCATGAAGGTCACAATCTTGATGATACCTACATCACACAAACAAGATTATCCTAGTACAACACAAATAACAACATTACAACAGTTCACAAAAACATCCCAGTATCACACAAACATCACAATAACTATCACCCGAACAACAAGATTACAACAGTCATCACACAAATGACACCATTAGGGTAGCTGCTTCAGTTCTGGCCACATTCATTTTAAATAATTTAAAATAATGTGTAATTTTGTTCAAAATCACCTAACATATTCTTTGGGCTTTATTATGTATGCTCTTCAGTCATTGGCTCTTGAAAATCACCCATACTACCTTCGGAAAATTACAAAATGTTACCAAGCTGTTTGTGTGGTCTTTCTTAGCAAATTTCTTAAGGAACACGACTATTTATATCAAGTAACATCCAAAAGAAGAAATACATTTTTACTTATGATTTTAACATATTTTAGTAAAGGAAAGTTGAACTTTGTCACGGCATTGACATTTTTATTTAAACTAAGTAACCATTTTACCCTTTAACAGGGGGTGGCCACATAGGGTACATATAAATGTGTACATATTCCATTTTTGGCCATCTCATGGTCACAACTGGTTATCATGGTATACCACCTGTGGCCAGCTTAATTATTTTTTTTCACATTTTGTACATAATTTAGTTGATAGGCTTACAAGGTTATCATGATACAATTAAAATAATGTGTGATGAAAGTGCATTGTGAACCCTAGCCTATAGCAGTAACAATACAACATTTGAACCACCTTAAATATCTTGAAACAAAAATTGATCCTGTAAGGCTACTTTAAATGCATTCTATAACACAACATCAAAAGTTATTGAATGAGAAGGAGACTTGGCTGCTGGAATGCTTTTTGATGTTTGGAAGAGTTTTCATGATGATCAGATAGGCCCAGAAATTGTTGAAGATGACTCAAGTACAGTCAAAGTATGATCATCTACTTACAATGACACCTACGCCACAAACGTGACCTCTGACAAGAAAAATGTAGAAACTTCACCCAGGCCTATTGAATCAAAGTCTTTATCATTAGATTTGCCAGAGTTCCATTAATCACCAATGCTTAAACAGGCTTTGTCATCAGACCCACCATCACAGAGTTCCACTGGAACACTGATTACCAGAATGTCTACCACATCAGATATATCAGGTTACAGCACTAAAGGTAGCCCATATGGAATAGGCTTACAAGAAGCTCCAAAGCCAGTAAAATCATTAGGAGATGTTTTCAAAGATATTGTTAACTGTCCTTCAGAGCAGAACAAATCAACAACATATAAGACCTTATGTGAAAGGGAGTATGTTCCTAGTGTGGTGACATTGATCAATTACTTCAATATTATTAAATGAAAGGTAATGAAAAGGAATTGGAAGAAAAAGATAAAAAATAAAGATAAAGCTGCTGGTATTAAAAGTGTAAACAAATTAATTAAGAAAAAAAAACACTGCTGATTTATTTGAAGATTCATCTGATTAATCTCTTGCCTATGAAGATGAATCAACAGTAAAAGATGAGCCAACTTTAGATGCTGCTGTTGTAAAAAAACAAGGGTTGTATTGTACAATAGAAGCCCCACCCAAACTGATGCTGCATAGACTATTGTCCTATTCATACTACCCACTCCAAGAAACGTCGACATTCATTCAAATCACCTACAATAGTATTATTCTTCACTATTGTAGTTCCATGTGACTTCAAGCAATATACAAACAATTTCTTTCAATATAATTCACTATCAACTCTCTACAGTGTAAATTGTTCATATACGTGCCCTCTGGATAAGCGGGCTTGCACAGCCTAGAAACCTGGCTGACATAAATGCATCTGATGGGCGTTTTTCCTGCACACCTGGCGAAAAGACAACGCGAACATGGCTGCCCTCTGTGGGCAGGTTGGAGCAACAATCACCTGTTCTCTGACGTCAGCAGCCAATCCGTCAAAAAGATGTTTTGTCAACAAACCAGAGAAGTGTTTACATGAAGCAGGATGACCAATCAGCGACCTACAAGCAAGATGGCCTGCGTGTGGGAGACAGCATGATCCTCCCAAAATGCGGCGTCACCCAGCTTAAAATGGACTATCCCTACCATAATACCTACGCAGTTAGCGCACTATAAAATATGCATGTTGGGAAGATATTATTCGACTATTGAACTCGGCACCGTAGAGGATGGACCTCTGTCAAATTTAAATGTTAGACTTTTGAAATCGACGCCATGATGAATGGACTGTGGTTATTATTTTATATCGTCAGGAGATGACTTCTAAAATTTTGGACACTGTAAAGGAAAATTTAAATACTCTGTTAATATTTTTCGTTTGAATTATGGAACTCTTAACTATTAAATTTAATTTTGTTATAGTCGAGATAGGCTGATATTTATTTTTTAGATGTGGGCATTATTTAATAAATGCGATTTTCTAACTAAATGTAACTTCAGTTTCATGTCGCCACTTAGGGCTTGTTTCTTAAAGATGTTAGTAATTTCTCAATGTTTGCTGGTGTAAATTAACGTAATATTAATTGAAATATATTAAAATCTAATATCTTAATTATCTGGACTTTCCGTATTATTCTTGCTTTTTGTTGTCGTACATTTAAATTCATTTATTTACAATTCAATATTTTGTGTAACATAAATTTGGCAAACTTCTAATGTTCATTAACTTAATATCATTGTTAGACTTTGTTTAGTAGTTGAACGATGCTGATTCAAGTAGTCCCGCGTGAGTTTGCATTAGGTTTGAGATGTTAAACTCTCGTGTATATTTTAACGTAATGTTTGTAGTTAAAATATGTATTGTATTACTTGAAGGTACTTTCGTTTTGTGTAAAATTTGATATTTAAAGTCTTGATATTAAAGGTAGAAGTATGTATAATAATGATATAACTTTATTTTACAAAGGTTAATGTTTTCCTAATGTCTGTCTTATATTTTTTTGGATAGATATTGATTTACTGTTTATTAATAGCTTTATTGATATAATGCTAACTTGGTCTAATTGCATTAATCTTCTTTAGCATTAATGTATTCAACTATGTTTTTCTTCGTTCTAAATAGATAATTGAAGAGATTAAGGTCACTAAAATTACTGTTTGTTATTTATGAATGAATTAAATTACTCTTTACATTTAACTCTTGCTTATTTTGTTTTCTCTATAATATTGTTATGTGAGATGACTCCCTCTTATCCTTGTAGTATTTTTGTTAGTGGCCTATTCCTATGAAGTAAAGAAGATCAATTGTCATTTATGAGGGTGAAGCTTTCCTGGGGTGGTTTAATAGATGAAGACTTTTAAGCATCATGACAATGAGTGGACTAAGAGGATGGAGGTAGCCAGATAAATAAGAGGTGTTATGGTACTCTTAACAAGATGTGGTACAAATAATCAAACCACCATAATTCACCAATGCTAGAGGGGTTTTCCAAGTACCAGAACTAGCAAAGTGGAGAAAAATGAGCTCTTTTATCTGGCACCATACAAACTGCTAGACAACAAACTGCTCGACAAACTATAAACAAATATTTTGAAGGCTGGGTGGGTCAAGTGGCCGACACGACTTGGACCAACTGCTAGACAAGCTCAAGTATAGGAGTACAAAGTGATAGACAACCAAGCGATTGACACGAGAGAACAAATCTGTAAAAAGACCAACTGCTAGACACCCAGAAACGACATGGACCAAGTGATCGACACGAGCTGGACCATGTGATAGACAA